>JAFBJS010001825.1:388421-469677 GCA_016785265.1 Paraplagusia blochii
GTGGGTGTGTAGGTAGGTAGCTAGGTAGGTAGGAAGGTGAGTAGATAGGTGGGCGGAGGGACGGGTAGGTGTGTTGGTGGGTTGGTGGGTAGCTAGGCAGGTAGGTAGGTAGATGGATGGATGGATGGCTGGCTGGCTGGCTGGCTGGACGGGTACGGGCGGGTAGGTGGGTCTGTCGCTTATACACATCTAGATGTGTATAAGAGACAGGGTGGGTGTGGAGGTGGTGTTTGATGTTTCCTCCACCTGATGGAAACTCCGTTCACTGCTGCAGCAGTTATTTAAAGTTCTCTCCACACAATGAGGAACCAGAGTGGGCTCCATAAATCAGGCTGGGACCAATGTGACCTGTTCTTAAATGAAATATTCATCAAGTCCTAATGAAAGACTCACACTGTGGAGAAAATAAAGTCACACACACTCACACACACACACACACACACACACACACACACACACACACACACACACACACACACACAGTGAGTCCATTACACAGCCCTGGTTTGGAATAGAACAGGAAACACAAACCCCTGCACTTCCTCTGTGTGAAGTCCAGACCTACTGACATTTACTGATGTCCAACAGAACATCTATGGACGTCCACTAGAACGTCTGCAGATGTCTACTGACATCTACCATGACGTCTACTAATATCTTCTGCAATCTACCAGGACATCTACCAGGAACTCTATTGAGATCTGTATGGACATCTTAAGGATGTCTACAGATGTCTACAGACACTTCAGGACAGGACATCTACTGATATCTCTTGCAAACTTTCAAGATGTCAAATGACCTCTAATAACATCTTCCAGAACGTCCAAGAGATGTCTACTGAAATGAACTGATATCCACCAGGACATCTACTGACACCTACCAGGAACTCTATTGACATCTGCTTATATAACCAAAGGATGTCTGCTGATGTCCACTAAGATCTACTAGGACATCTGCTGATTTTAACTGACATCTTCCAGGCTTCGGTTGACGTCCTGGCAGATGTCAGTTAAAATCAGCCTACTGATGCCTACCAAGAACTCAATTGACATCTGCTTATAGATCTTAAGGATGTCTACTGACGTCCACTGACATCTACAGACATCTGTCAGCATGGACCTGAAGATCTACTGATATTTCCTGTAGTCTACCAAGAGTTTTCCAAAATCGTGATCCTTTTCCACGGATAATAAACAACCTGATGACCCAACACCTGGGAACTGTGTTTCTCATCACCAAATGAAATGAGCCCTAACGATAGATCCAGGGATAAACAGCTGTACATTGAAGTGAAAGTCACTAGGTGGCAGCATTGCAGCTCATTTCAATAATTTTACATCCATTACAGTGTTTTTTATTACAGATAAATCAATAACAATCTTTACTTCACTGATTTCTAACCCTTTAACTTTCTTCTGTGAAGTGGAAGTCTAGAATGTTCTGGGCCTCTGGCTGAGCTCTGTGCAGATGTTTCCTCCTGGTCTCTGATGAATGTTCAGAAACATCCTCTCAGGCTGCGGCTCCTCTCTCTCTGCCCGTCTCCTCGTCTCATCTCCTCCTCATTCTCTCACTCACACATGACATAAAAGCCTGAGCTTTCAGGCAACTTTGTAAAAAGCCTGTTAGGAATCTGACTGGAGACAGACAGAGAGTCAAACGCCCAGAGAGGAGACGAGACGAGGGGCGGGTCGGAACAAATGAACCTCAGAAACTGTCGACGTCGAGAGCGAAGACGGCGTAAGACATGGATATCCTGCAGGGTTTGAGGAGGAGGCTAAAATAAGACAGAGGTGGTGGTGGTGGAGGAGGGTGGAGGAGAGGAGTGGGCTCTCCAACCCTCACCTCTTCACCTCCTCTTCTTCCCTTTTCACCATTAAAAACTTTCCTTCTCTCTGTGTTTTTCTTGCCTGCAGTAGAAGAACTTCTACGTCCACATCTGCGTTCTACACCTGTGGCTTTGACTCCGCCCTCACTTTTCTATTCACCCTCTAAATAAAAGTGAATCAACTCCACTGTGGCCTTTGGATCCGTCCATTTCCCTCCATTCATTCCAAGGTCGTGTGAAGAAGCGTGATGATCTGTGAGGGAGTGATGGGTGGAGGTCATTTCTAAACACACTCCAGAAGAAGATTTCTCTCCTTTTCTTTTTCATTTTTTTTTTTTTTTTGCAGGAACTGTTTAAGCACTTTGGCTGTGGAGCCGTCACCGACCCAACAATTAGATCCTGACCACCTTTAATTTACACCCATTAACGGGTCCAGTGTCGGGGTCGACTTTCACTTATGGTGTGTGTCCCTGCATCAAGTCCACGTCCACAGACAGTCACGGTTCACTGACAGTGTAACGTGATGACAGCGTGGTCACCTGACCTTCCGTCTCCTCGGACTTACATCCGAGAATCGGTCGGAGACGTGACGTTCGCTCTAATTTGGGTTCTTTCTTTCTTTTTTAACCTATTTTTGTTGCTGAGCCGTTGTTTAACTCTTGGGATTTTTATTCTTCTGATTTTGACAATTTGTCCAACGTGAAGATAGTTTTCACTTAGTGGAGACTTAATTGTCGGATATTGACATTTGACAAACATTTATTTTGTGATTCATATATCAATTAATACTGATACTGATATATGTATCTGTCTCCAAACTGAAGAAAACGTCTCATGAATCTCAGTTCAACTAATTCAGCAAAACCAGGGATTGTTCTATCAGACTTCTTCTGTTCCTTTGGTCCAATCTTGTCTCTTCTTCAGATGTTTCCACAGTGAATCATCCTTCTCCATCTCCCCCTGTCCTCTCCATCTTCTACTCCAACTCCAACCTCCATTTCCTCCCTCACTGCATCCATCAATCTCCTCTTTGTCTCCTACCTGGTAGCTCCATCTCTAGGATCATTCTTCTACCAATGTATCCACTGTCCCTCCTGTGGACATATCCAAACCATCTCAATCTGTCTTCTCTAGCTTTTTCTCCAAACCTTCCTGTCTGTGTTGTCCCTCTAATCACCTCAATCCTGATCCTGTCCATCCTTGTCTCTCCTAAAGACAATCTCAGCATCTTCAACTCCTCCACCTCCAGCTCTGTCTCCTGTCTTATGTCCATTACTAGTGTCTCACAACTGTCCAGTAAACTGGTCAAATATGACATTTACAATATCACCTGAATGCAGCAGTCACATTTAAGACTCAGACCTGTGGGAACATATTGCGTTTTTACGGTCAGTGTCTCCACCGTAAAGCTGTGGAGACAGTGGACGTGTCACTTCCTCCATTATGAATAAATGTCTTTATTTGCCGAGACAACAGTCAGAGTCCTATTTATTGGCTGATTCCAGAGGTTACAGTCCATTCAGCAGCACGGAGGACATAAATGTCCCACCTGTGTGGACCAGGACTGATGTTTGCGTCCTAAAACCGTGCTGTCTGCAGACGCAAACGTCTCAAAAGTCTAACGGGCTGACACACACACACACACACACACACACACACACACACACACGTGGCTGGTGTGATTAATTCTAGCAGTTAGCTACAAAACAGAGCGTCCATTACGGTGCTGAATATTCTTAGCCACACAGTGAGTATTTACTACAACTTTCTGCCAGTATCAGGTCCCGGTGATTTATGAGATTTATAAACGTTTTAGTGGGTAAACTATCTTAATGACTTACTCGCCGCTGTAAGGACCAGGGAGGCATAAAGACAAAGCGCAGCGTGGACAAAGGAGGAATTAGTAATTAGTGAGAAGTGCTGTCTAAGGTGAGATTTTCCCACGTGAACAAACGGGGCCGAGTGGACGTCAAGTCCAGGCAGTTTGAGGACTGAAAGTGGCTGAGCTGGTCAGGGCGGCTCCACCTCCAGGCCTTATCTCGCTGCAGCAAACGCAGCGTCCGCACAGGCCTCGTAAAAAAAACTATTTTAGGTCTTCACGCCGTCCGTCCGTGGACGAGACCACATGTCCGGTGCTGAGGACGGAGACGGAAAGGCCGTAGTGTCTCCTGTTTAGACTTCATGGAAGTACAGCAGATATTGTTCAAACACAGCTAAGACTTAGAGTACTAAACACATGTCAAACTGAGGCCCGGGGGCCAAATCTGGCCCACAAAGTAATTATTTTTGGCCCCGGAGATTTTGTCAAATATGCATTAGAATAATGTAATATTACTACGACAAAAAGAAACCGAAGTTAAGACACAGTTAAGACAAAATGAGAAAAAAATAAAATTTTTTCATGTTTCTACAATATAAGCTTTTGTTTTTTAATTTTTTGGGTGTATTTTTTGTGGAATTTTATAGTTTAAGAAAAAATCATCTTGAGATTGTAATTTACAGCAGAGTAAAGTTAAAGAATTATTAAATTCTGTTCAATTTCTCGCACCGAAATGTTGATCAATACATTTTTCTACACACTTCCATCTCATCCAACTTTTCACAGATGATAAATGGGAATATTTTCTTGGACAGATGTGGAACTAAAACATTTCCATTTTTGTCCACACTGCAGTAATTCCACTATTTATCTCTGACGTAAAAATAAAAAAAAAATCAGTTTTTGTTCCGATTCGGCGGCCGTCCCCGAACAGTAAATATCTGTTCATAATGAAAGCATTTCAGCTGCTTCAGCACTTCCTGTCTGCGGGTGGAGGTAAATCTGCGGGTGGGGTTTTTACGACGCCGCGGTGACACACTGGAGCCGTAAATTAAAACAAAGTGCCGCAACTGACACGGCAACAACTGAGTTCCGAGTTGATTCCCATCCCTCACCAGTAGGAGACGTCACTGAGTGAAGGTCATCAATCAGAGCCAGGTTCAGACTCCTGCTGCTGCTCAGTTGTCCAAAAACCAAATAAAAAAAACAGGAAGAAGACAGTGCTCACACTCTCAGGGGTGGAGCTAGAGCTCTGAGAAAGATACCCATTTTTCTTGGCTAGGGCCCCCTAGTGGCCCAACGCAATTGCTTTGCTTGCCACGCCTCTAGCACTTAAATATTCATTCATCCTTATACTTTTCTCCGTTGCCTGGTCAGTCTCCACAACTGCCACCCAAATCACACTGCACCATACCACCATGTCAGCCTGCATGTGGGTGGAGAACCATGTGGGTCAGGATCGCAGTGGCAACCGTGCAGCTGGTGGAATCGAACCTGAAGCCCTGCAGGATAAGGTCCACTTCCTTAACCACTGAGCCACCGCTGCACCTGTGCCTGTAGCCCCACCCATCTCATGTCACCTGTCACTGTAGCCACACCCACTTCCCATCAGCTGTCCCTCAACACCTGTGTCCGTCTTCGTCTCTACAGCTGTCCCTCGTTACCTCAGCCTGTATTTAACCTCAGTTCTGAGCCGACGATCAGTGAAGTTGGTCTGATGTTGGGGTTGTTCAAGTTTTATGTGTTTTTTCTCAGAACTGTGGGGTTTTTTGGGTTTTTTTGTTTCGTGTTTTACCAATGAAAACTCTGAGGATCAGGAACCTCAGATTCACAGATTTTGACAAACTTTTAGGTGAACTTAGATAAATGACAGGTTAAAATCCTGATTTTATGCATCAAGGCTACAAAGCTGTAACACTTGAGTGAAATATGGTTGTTGCATGGAAAAGGCAAAAGTCAATAATGATGATGTAACGATGCTGTGAAGTAGGTTGTGATTCACCTGCCAAGAAGTGAAAAACCTACAGATTAGTTTGTTCCAGACTGAAGAAAGTTTCCAAAGTTTCATTTCTTGTTTCCTTCGATTTCTCGTTTTGATGATTTTTTTTTTCCAGATCCGTTAGTGATTCATCAGATGAGTTTTTCTGAATATTTTTCTTTTCCTACAGAAACCTGGATTGAATGTCACACATTAATGTTTTTCCTCCAGATGAATGACTTTAATCTTAATCTCCTGGTGTCTTCTCATCACTACTTTCTTTCTTTCTTTCACTGTTTCTGCTACTGAGACGCCAAGATGATGATGAAGAACGCAGCACTGATTTATCGTCATCGGAACAAATTTACTCAAGCACAAGAACTGTTCCGTACAATGAACAGATGACAACAGGAAGTTCCTGAGCGTCAAGACGATTCTGGTCGGTTCTAAAGCTAAAATTAAATGTTTTGAAGAATTGTATCCAATGACAAAAAATAAAAATTTCAATAAGAGTTCATGATATTGTTATTTTTACACGATGCAGTGTAAAAAAACTTAATTTTTGAAATATTTACCCGGTAATAATTAGTTATTTACTTGTACGAACCACTGTATGAGTAAAATAAATGAGCTGCAATGCTGCCACCTAGTGGTTTTGTTGTAAAAATACAGCTGTTTTTCCTCTAAACTATTTTTTAGGACACAAATCATTAAGTCTTATTAATGTTCAAAAACAATAACAACTCTGACAAATTTTACATTAATATCAGTGGAGCAGTATTCAGTATATATTGCCTGATATTATGGGATGTTTCTTGCTGCTAGAAGAAGAACCAGAGTGTTCCCCCGCAGGTTCTTGGTTCCCTCAGCTGGTTCTGATAATGTTCTGTACTGATACCAGGTCTAAACTCCGCCCAGGGCTGACGGTGCTGTTGACGGTGTCGTTCATGTCAACACTCGGCTCCTTCCACTTTCCATTCTAATGTTTCCCTGCAGCCACTCTTCTTCTCTAAGCTGCTAAACTTCTCCAACCACAGGGTCACACTGTGTCTCCACGGCTCAGATTCCTCTTTACTCCACCTCATTTCCATCTGGAGCTTCTCCAACAGCAGCCTGGGACACAGTAAACATGCTCCACCCTCCAGGGAGGAAACTTTGATCTGAGTCAAATATGACATCAGTATTTACCCCCTGGTCCTCACACAGATACCATTAAATACATATTTAACAGACCCTGCAGTGAGGAGGTTCCAAACCCGGAGATGATCATTGGTTTACAGTCAGGTTCTGCAGAACTTGTCTCTTTTTACTCCTCCCAGGAAGTTTTTATATCCTGCTCCGTGCAGACCACACACCACTGTTTGGCACCAGGTGCTGCTGCCTGCACCGGGTCGGCTGTGTTGGGGACCAGAGGGGCTTTGGGGCCGGGGCAGATGGTGACAAGGACCCGACCAGGGAGCGGGGATCGGGCAAAGCTGCAGGCAGGAAGTGAGGCTTCTGTGTGGGACCGACGAGACCAGAATTGTTTTTGCAACAACAGCAGGGTTTTAGTTTGATGGTAAATGTTTAATTTGAGCCCAGGGAAGTTCTTGTAGCAGAGTTTGGTAACGGAGGTTCTTCAGAACCAAGGGAAAGATCTCTGTTTTCACATGACACAACACTGGAAAGACCAGGATGTCCTCTACAGTACTGTATGGTATGAAAGGGTTAACTCTAAATACTTTAGGAAAAATACAGGTGAATAAATTGTCAATAATGAAGGACAAAAGGACATGGACTTGGTCTCAGGAGGGTACGGTTCTTTGGTTTTAGACCTTGAACAGCATCAAACCTCTGACCACTGACTCATTAATAATGAATGGACCAGACCCTAGTGGGGTGACCCACCTCCAAGGGCACTAGTTTAACTCACCCGGGGGGAGGAGTCAAAATCTCTTAGAGAGTCAGTTCTGTTGTTTGTAAATACTGGATGAGAGTTGATGAGAGGAGTGGAGCCGTACACCCCTGTGAAGAGAAGAGTGAAGGTTCTAATAGGAATGGAGATCAGATCTTCCATTAAACCACTCTCTGATCCTGTGGTTCTGCGGCAGCTCCAACAGGCGGCGCCGGAGAATCTCAGCGTTTACAAAGACAAACGACTTTGAACGCTTTGTTCTCCGAGTCGTCTTCAGTTTTTGGATCAAAAAGCCGCGGCTCTTGTAGGAGTGTGTCATCATCTGTGTGTGTGCATGCATATTCATGGGCGTCGCCAAATAAACAAAACTACCAGCAGGCTGTCAGCAGATGAGGCAGACGGGGTCACCGCAGACGACGCTGATGCTGGCGCGTCATGTGACCAAGCAGGCGTGCACACAAATGAGAACACACACAAAACAGGTCAGGACTAAAAACAGAAGTCGCAGCGAAAAGATAAATGACTGCCTGGAAGGTTTGGGTAAACAGAGCGGGGACACGTTTGTCCAGCCAATCAGCCGGGGACAGTCCTGGGGGACTGGAAGACCACTTCCAAAACCTCCATTTTTCTAATTCTGTATCGGCTGCATCAAACCACGGCACCAAGAAGTCAAACACTCTTTATAACCTGATAACATCTATATTTTTATTTGTTTAGACAAATTGCTGCCACCTAGTGGCTGGAGGTTTGTTACCATTCAATCAGTGAATCAGTGGCATCTCACAGCGCTGCCTACAGGGGTTCACCTGTAACAAGGACTTTCGAAAAGCAGCTGCTCCTTTAGTAGAACATATATGGCTGTACGTCACGAAAATATTCCCACTCCATTAACACAGTAAAGGCTGCGTTTGGATTGTTGTTCAGTGGCTGTTTTAAAACAGGAATTTCAGGAAGAGCCTTTTTTCCATGCGTTACGGTAAATGATGGAGGAACAAGACTTGTCTGAGACAATAAATGTGCAAAGCATAAAGACTTAAGTGACAGTAACATCCTAGACAGTTGTAGTTTTACTCCGTCGGTAGGAATAAAAATACTGTGTACTTCCTCCAGTGTAGTACTGAGTACTTCCTCCAGTGTAGTACTGAGTACTTCCTCCAGTGTAGTACTGTGTAATGTCTCTTTGTTTCTCTCCGTCAGAAGAGAAAGTGAACTTTGGTGAATTATCCACCGACTCAAAAATAACCAGAGGAGATTTTGACAAGTTGTCAAACAGCAGCAGCAGCAGCCGTGTGTGTGTGTGTGTGTGTGTGTGTGTGTGTGTGTGTGTGTGTGTGTGTGTTGGGGTGTGTGCCACCGTCAGCAGGAACAACATATGGCTCCATTAAAAATAACACAGTTCAATTACTCGAACAGGTGAGATCTGCCAACACAGCAGCTCACGGCCGCCGACAGGAACGGACTACTTTTCTTTTACGACTCCGTTTACACAACGGAACAAAAGACCTCAGCGCTCGGCAATAAATCACCGCGCGCCGCTGCAGATATTGGCCTAAATGTTACCAAATGTGTACAAATTGTTTGGCTTCCAGAAACAGGGACAACTGTCATCGGGAACAACTTGTTCCAAACAGAACCCAAAAGGTTCCTTATCAACCTGGACCAACGTGGAGGGAAAAGTAGGATCCGGTCAGAACCGGTTCCCGTCACATCCTCGATCCTGTTTGAGGCATAAACTATGGCATCCAGAGAAATTATGCAAAAATGTCCCTAAAGTCTTCAGTGACGCTGACAGGACGACGGTTCTTCTCACGTCCTTGGAAAAACTCGCAAATGTTGCACAACCTCTGTAAAAAAAACTGTCAGTTAATGTCAGCTGACCAATATTTGCGAATTATGTCATATCTGTAAAAATGTGTTACTCTGCAATAATGAAATCCTGATTCACTGCATGATTCGGAATAAATGGCTGCATATTAAAGTGGAACTCACTAGATGGCAGCATAGCAGCTCATTTTATTCATCTCAAATTCATAGAACCGTTTACTGGTTGATGTCAGTAAATCAAAGTTTTTCGACAATGATCTGCAATATCAAATAAATAGAAAATATCTGATAAATGAGTTAAATAAGAAAGAGAAAGTGTCAAAAGACAAATAATTCCAGAACAAAAGTACAGAGGTGACGACACACACATCGAGGGACAGAGGACGTCCAAGAACTACTGCACCATCTGTGGCGTCTTTGTTCTTATTACAAAGTAATGGTGCAAAGCTTTTTTAAATCTCTTATTAAGTTGTTGTTAAGCACTTCGTCGTTTTCTTCCCTGACCTGGTTCTTCCAGCTGAGAAGCAGGGAGAACATGGAGAGCTTCTTCAGCAGAAACTGGGACAAAAGTAAAATGAAACGGTAACAGGTATAAAAAAAGAAAAACCTTTTACACAACTGGGAGAAAATGTTATTTACAGCAGGTGTGAAGCATCAGCATCAGCAGCAGGTCAGTGGTGGATCTACATGGACACCAAGCTGCGGCGTTTAGATCAGAGCCTCTGCTGTCAGGAGTCAAAGACCTCGGCTGCCCCCGGGATAATGACCACGTCTGTGTGTGTGTTCCTGGTGGCTGCTGGTCCAGCTCTGCATGCTGGGAGTTTGATGTGACACAGGCAGGAGACGGCATCACACACACATCTCAGCTCTGTCTGATGTGAACAACACCTTCCTTCCTCACCTGCTGTCAGAGCAAACGACCGATGGTGGAGCTCACACTGTGACACGGATGAGGAGGAGAAGAAGACGAGACGGGAGCGAAGCCGGGAAGAGCGAGGAAGATGAGAGGAGAGGGAAACGAGGGATGAGGACGAAAAAGTTGTGGAGGAGAAAGACAAAGTGGGAGTGGAGACTGTGGGGGAGCAGAAAAGAGAGAAAGATCCGGAGAACCGGAGACAAGGAAAGACAGAAGGAACGATGAAGGAAAAGAGGAAAAATACTGTGAATAAGACATAAAATATCAAACCCTCACAGAAAACGGTGCGTGATGCAGAGGGGAACCTCATGGCCTTCACTGAAGGTCTACGAAAAAATACTGAAATGATTTTTTTACTTTTATTGTAATTTTTTAATGTATAAAATCACATATATTTTTGGTAAAGGATGGGTTAATAATGGAGCAGGAAATGGACCAATCACAGTCTTTCTTCCACGTGTATCTCGTCTCCTCCAGTAAATACATGTATCAATGCCCACCAGAGGTCGTGACATGTCTTCATGGTGTCCACAGTTTCCTTTACTACCACAGTAGTAAGGGAGAAAGTGAGGACGAGGACGACTGTCCTCCTCGGGGTCTCCTCCCACCTCCTCCTCAGCAGTGGTCCACTCAGACCCTCAGCAGCAGCGAGGTCTCTGGAGCAGCATCACATTTTCATAATAGAAGCCGATGAGGTGTGAATCCCCGCTGACACACTGATGAACACACACACCAACACCGTCACACACTCACAGTCGGGCGGCGCGCGCACATGTGTGTGTGTGTGTGTGTGATTTTACACTTATATCAGACCAGAATAGCTGTGTGTTCTACAGACACGTTGAAGAAAAATCACAGCTGGAGGTTGAACAATGAACAATGAAGTAAAATCTCCAAAGGTGGAGATCAGAGTCCAGGTCAAATACTGTATCAAACACCTCGTCTCTCATCGTCTCCACCTACAGACTCCTTCACATGGATTTCCTGTATTTCTGTCTGAGGTTAATGAAAATCCATTGACTCCTGCCATCAGATCTTGACCAATCCTTGACCGTTGTCCAAAGGTCAATCATTAGAGCGGCGCATTGTTCTCATGAGGACGAAATTCACTCTCCGATTGGGCCCCGTTAGCTCCCCCTTATGTCAGGAAGGAAGTACTCTCCTGCAGAAGGATTTCTGAGTTATTGCTAATAGAATAAGAGTCGGTTCATTCTTATCGTTTCCTGTCCCAACGTGTCATATGTCTGGAACCACGCCACCTGGTGGCCAATTACGGTGTCTAACCCACGGTTGGCTGCGGTGAGCAATTCTTTAGCTTTTTGTACTTGGAGAATTTCAGTCTTTGCTGGAAAAAAGGCAAAATAATATAATGACAAAAGAATAATAATTATTTGAACAAGTTGGTTGGAACCAGTTCAAAGGCCAAATGGACCACATCTGGCCCCCAGGCCTTAGTTTGCCCGTGTCTGTTCTAACCTCACACAGACTTTTAAATAATAATTCAATCATGAGCAGAAATGTTACGGCGCTCAAGTTAAATTCTTTAGCCTCCAATTCCAGCGACTAAAACAAATGCCAAGGACTCGTCGCACTAAATGCCAACGATGTTTGGCTTCCACACGCACACAACGACCATTAACCTGCGTCCCTGTGCTGAACGACCGCGCCGGTCCAGTCAAACCAGATCAATAAAGTTCCTCTTAGCCTTCCAGCTCGCTCGCCTTGGCTGAAGCCTTCGATGTATTGACAAGTGCAGGTCTGCAGGTGCTAAAACAGCCTCACACACACACACACACACACACGCAGTCAACAGTAACAGTGTTTTCCATCCCTCATAAAGAGCGAGTGATGACTGTGATTTATATCAGACCATAAACTCCAGGGTTTGAGAGATGAGGCTTCAGATTTCCAACTCTGCAACAAGAGGTTATTTAGACAAATAGTTTCTGTAAGTTCATTATTTTCTTTTAGTTTCTAAACATTTTCTGATACCAATATAGGTCTGGTTAAATATATATTATTTATCTATGAGCTGTAATGCTGCCATCTAGTGACCTCGGCTTTAATAAACAACTGTTTATCCACAAAATTAACTAAAGGCGTAAATCATCTGGCAAAATCTGTGTAATTGGGATTATTATTATGGACTGGACTGTGGACTTGAATGTGGACTGGACCGTGGACTGGACTATGGACAGGACTGTGGATTGGACTGCAGACTGAACAATGAACTAAACTATGGACCGGACTGTGGACTTTTTTGTTCAAATATACAGCGTCAGTTTCCGTGGAAACGGGTAAATAGCGCCGTGTTTGTTCATGCGACTGTTGAATATTTTCTCATTTCCTGTTTTACATTTTGACTCTGAACATGACATTTCCTGTCCTTTCACTTCGGCCTCATCACCACTTCCTGTCCTCCACGCACAGGTTTAATTTCCAACCCGTATTCGTCAAAGCGACTGCCTCAGTAAATCAGGTTGTTGTGAGTTTTGCCTGTCATCCAATCAGACGGATTTGTTGTTTCCTGTCCCTCTGTCTGATTCGCTGACCTCATTGGAAGAATTGAGTCGAAATGGAAAGTAAATTCTTCAATGTTTTTCTGATAATAACCAAAGACTGATGCAAGTTGTAAAGAAAAAGTCCAGAGAAAATGTTTGTTCAGCGATAAAAAGACTGAGGACGATAAAAAACATTTAAATCCTTTTTTTCTTTGTTCTGAGCTCATTTGAAGTATTTAAGGCCAGAGAGAGAAAAAAAAACTGCAATTGCAGAAGAGTTTTTCTCTCTTTTCTCCTCCTGCTCTCGCTGTTGTTGCTTTAATTAGGTTCTCAAATGGGCCACAAATCAAAGTTCTTTAAAAACTCCTGACTTTGGCTGAGGGTTTGAAGCTGGCAGCCGCCGTCGTTATTTCTCCGGGGAACTTTTCATCGCAAAGAACCTTCTCTGCACCGTTCACTCCTGTTACATCTGTCAGAGCAGAGCTGGGGATGAAGGGAGAGGAGGAGGAGGAAGAGGAGGAAAAGAGGGTGAGAATAGGACAGGACAATTGGACAAGGACCAGAAAGGGAAACCAGCGCCCCCTGCAGACCGCCTCTGCCAGTCATGTGACCCTTCTCCCCTCTTTGCCTTTTGAGTTAACACGAGTGTGTGACTCATTAAGTTGTGCAGCTGTCACACACTCACAGATGCGGCTGCAGCTGCGTCTCCGTCTGTGAGTTTGTTCTTCACACGTCAGATTCTCATTTATTCAGCAGAAGATTCTCATTCTCAGAAACACTGACTTTGAACACGCAGAAAACTCAGTTTCCCTGGTGAAGAGAGACAGTGTTCTGATGGACCTTCACTGTTGGGTCAGAACAAGTGTTTGGTGAAGGATTCTGACCTGCGTCTCCTGCTGGTTTAAATTAAACCAGTTGAAAATAACTGCCACTGCTAACCCAGTGCACTAGGTGGCAGCACTGCAGCTCAGTCACTCAAGTTGCTGCAAAACCTAAGGAGATCCAATTATATTAGCAAAATGCAAAAACTTTTTACTCCGATATTGAAAGTTAGGGTTTAATCAATCTGACGATAGTGATTTCTCCAACCTTTATTAATAATTGAATTAATTTTTTTATTTTTGTGTATATTCTGGTCTATCTTTTTGGAGGTGTACGGCTCCACCGATGAGTTGCTACTTTGCTAGGTGGAACCCTAACCCCAACTTTTTCTTCATCAGTTCATGCTCATTGACTGACTGAGAATCTAAAAAACCTGAAACTCATACAACCAGAGTTCACAATCTGCAACTGCTCTCCGAGGAACACACACCTACACACACACACACACACACACACACACACACACTCATCGTCAGCCTGAGTTTGTTGGAATACACAGCTGTCCCATTTCCCTGCACTGACAGCAGCCAGCGCTCCAGAAAAACAGGGATTGTATTATGGTCTCATTTCAGAGCTGGATATAAAAGTGACACGGAGCAGCACCGCACAACAGGAGGCGCCGCTCCGTGGGAGAGTGGGTACAATATATATATTTATTTATTTTGTGATTCCATTATTCCAGCTGTCAGACCAACCATTTTATTTAGGGTCCACTCCTAAATAATTTTTATGTCCCCTCTGCCCCCCTCTGGTGGAGAGGCAACAACTTCAACAGAACGGAGTGAAAGCTGAGGACAGGAAGTTCCACTCGAACAAAGTCGACGACGCAGAGGCAGAGAGGACGAAGGGACAAAGTCAAACAAGACACAGCGGCAAAAATAACAAAGGAAAACGTTGAGTTTGTTGAGACTTGTTGCCTGGTCCACAGACGCCGTGAAGGTCACGCAGAGTGAAGAGATGTGATCAGGGTGGTGGTCGTGGGTGGGTGTGTGTGTCCAGGACCAGGTCCAGAGGACTGTCTCTGGTACTGAGTCGTCACAAACACCCAGCCGATGTGGCAGACCTTGGAAGAACCTGTTTCCAGGGTGATGAAGGAGCTTCCACTATTTTTACAGTTTCTTTTTTTTTCTTCTAAAGTGTCGACTTTGAATATGGATGAATAGATGGATGAATATGAGGGTGAATAGGTGGATGAGAAGATGGAGGACCAGATGAAGGCACGAGAAGAAGTCACAAAGATTGTATTAAGAGCACAGCTCCAAGACCAACTGAGAGAAATCACAAAGACGTTATTCTGTAAATATTTTTCCTATAGATTTATATCCACCTCTATTATCCTTCTCCAACCGTTCTATGACAGTAGAGTTAGAAAAATAAAATATAAGACGGAGAGTTGAAAAAAATATTAAGCCCAGAAGAAGAGAGAAGAGATGATGAGAGAAGAAGCTATGATGACTGAGCCAATCAGAGAGAGGAACCGAATGCTGTGGACGATCTTCTCTAGGAAAACAAAGCCACCAGCCATCGTTCCAAAATTGACTTATCTCCAGTTCAAGGTGAGGCTCCTCAGTCAGAACTTGTAAAAGTCACAAGATTGAATTAAAATATTCTGGAGCATCTGTTTCATTTACTCAGGTCCCTTTTTTACCTGAATTTTAAAGGAACAGAAGGAAATGCCTTTGGTGTTTTAGTTTGGAGTGGGGGCGCTGTTGAGTTGTTTCTCTCTTTATTGATAATTGACTGTGAGGAAGAAGAACACAGAGAAAACAGGACAGAGGAGGAGACAGAGCTGGGTATCGTCAAGGTCCCGTAGAGACAGACGGAGATAAGACGTCAGTGAGTGAAGAAGAAAGAGGAAGTGAACAGTGTATGGATTTACTGTAGAGTCTGTTTAACATCTCAGCACCATCTCCTTCTCCTCACACATCTGTCGTCTCCACCTCCCTCCACCCCACAAAGAAAAAAAACAGGTGAGAGATGTGAGGAGTGTTTTATGTTGCTCGCCGCAGACGTCTGCCTGCGATATCAAACGTGCTGCGGGGGGCGCTCTAATTGGTTTGGCCAGCTGTTATCTGTGTACAGTAGCACAGTTCAATCACAGCTCCAGTCAGCAGGGGGCAGGATCGCTCTCTGTAACCTCTTCATTCACAGCTTAATTCAATTGGAGAGCAATTATCCAATCACCCTCAGGCTTCAACATCCTTGTTGGTCTCAGTTCTCATCAGGGAGTCTGGCACAGGGAGAACCGCCCTCCCTGCCTCCCTCCCTCCCTCCCTGCCTCCCTGTCTCCCCCCCTCACTACGACGCTGCTCTGGATGATGTTTGCATCGATGTACGAACACAACAGAGCGCTGCGCTCAGACGCAGCCGACAGATTGTTGCCAGGGTGAAGCCGATGTATGTCTGCAGGTGGACGATGCTGGACCAGACGCTAACGTCACCATTTGACCCCCGGGCAAAGAAAACATGTCCGTTCAGATGAACGGAATCTCTTGAGCATGTTAGTGGAACCATTCAGAATGACTGAGTGTTTACTTCTAGCTAGCTGTGTTGGACGTGACCCTGATGGACAGGAGAGTGACCCCGTCTCTGGTTGTCTCCAATTGAAGAACAATCAAAATTGTGATTCTTACTTTTTTTTTTTTCTTCTCTAACAAAAATCCAAGCCTGGTTTTACATAATGATCTGTGTTCGAAAAATAATGACAGCCACTAGATGGCAGCATTGCAGTTAATCGAATTTATCCCATACTTATACATTGGTTTTTTGTTGTTTGTTTCAGTGCAGGTTGAAATTGGAAAAAGGAAATAAATATAATATATTTAGTACATTTTTATACTAACTGTTATATAATTACTACAGTAAAATGATGTCATAGCAGTTTGTTGACCACGTTCTCATCATATGTGGACTCTTTTCCCCCAACGATCATTTCCACAACACTCGTCTTCCTCTGGTGGTTGGAGGACATCACAGCCGTGTCTACAGGATCATGTTCTGCTGACTTTCATTCATTTGTGCAAATAAAAAACAAATCAAAACAGTGAGAAAAATCATAGTGGTAAGTGAGAAGTCCAGACAGAAGAGTTTGCCTGGCGTTATTTTTAACACACACGCTGTTTACGGCCGTGTCCTTGAAATATCACACACACTCACTCAATCAGCGGCAAAGTGAGAAAATGAGAAACGCAGCGAGTGTTTCACTCGGTTTCACTCTTTGATTTTTGGTGTTGAATGACGGAAAACGCCCGACGGAGTCAGACGACGGACTAATGCACTGTTTATTTAAAGGAGAAGCTGCTGAAACACTTTCAGTCTCAGACAGTTAAGGAGTTTTTTTCTGGTTCTTTACAGCTTTGCAGAAGAGCCCATTGTGCATGAATGATGTTGGCCAACTGGATCCAAAACCATTTGTTCTTCTCCACCATCAGAGCTGCTCTGAGCCGCTCATAAAACCACTGACACGTTTATGAATGAACACATTTCTACGGCAGTTTGCCGTCAGAGACAAACACTCTGGCTGCCGTTATGTTCTGCTTTGTTTGCCGTCAGGCCGCCAGTTTAAGTCGGCGTTTACACTCGGGGGGGAAAATAGAGAGAAAAACGTGCCTCCACACGCATTAACTGAGAAAATGACTCAAAGCAAATGGGGGTGTCAGATGATGGGAGAAGGTCACGGACTGATGACACACACCGTCTCCTTCTGTCACCTCGTCTCAACGTTCCTTATGGTGGAGCTAATAGTCCACGTTTGTGGGCTTTAGTGCCTTTTTGAGGACATTTATATTCAGACCACATGGACCGTGAAGGATCTTAAGACAAAAAACACCTGGTACCATCTCACCATCCTGGTGAGCACCAGTTTGTAACTGATCTGGTTCCTCCAATCATGTTGGAGGACTCAGTTTAGTTAGTTCTGAAGAGAGGACTAAGGTGGAGGTGGTTTCCAGCTAGTGGAGACTGAAGGAACTGCATCTAGGGATGACAACAAACACTGATGCTGTTTTCCCCCAACACTGATCCAGGCTCCGGACTGATCAGACCTTCAGAGGAAGACATTTCCAACTGCGTCCATTTTCACCTGACTGGGGTGTGAAAGGCCCGTCCACACTGACCTTCACTCAAATAGTCTGGTTGACCCATACAGACAAACCAAAATCTGTTCTGGTGTTTGAGTTCAGAAAATCCAGAAAACTCAGCCAAACCTTAACCAACTTGGACTAAAGACCATGTGGACCATAGTGTACAGTCTGGGTAGCGACTCTCAGCCAATGGAAGCCCCTCCCAAAGAGATGTCCCACGTGTAGGACCTCATCTGGCCTACTTTCCTCCCTGATTCCCCTCTGAGTCTCCCTAATGTTTTTACTTTGCTCTGACAAAGAGTCTTAAACACAACACAATAACAAACTTTAACACAGACTCAGCATTTTTCACACAGCAGACGTCAGCGCGTGCACAGATGTGAAATCATCGACTGTCTCTTCATCTCCCAAAACCAAAAATATTCAACAGCTGCTCTGATGTAAAAAAAAAAAAGAAAAAAACACTGGGGGCAAAAAAAAACTGTTGAAATGTGATTTTCTTCTTTTCACTTATTTCCCATGTTTTAGCGCTTACCTAAAAATCACCACATTACAGCAGCTGGTCTCTCCCTCACATGGCATCATGGGAAAATGAGCGCCACCTGCAGCAGGACACCAGGAACTGAGACAACAACTGACCGACAACTCAGACAGGACACCAACGGACGCCATTTCCTCCCCTCTGACAAATCAACATCTCACGTGCAGCGTCTATCGCTGACCAAACCAAACCAGAAGCAGTGAAACCAGCAGCTCTTACTGTGAGTATTCCTGGTTGTCCCGGTCACAGCGAGAGTCTTTGTGTTTCTCCCAGTCTTTGCCGTGTTTGCAGGTGGTCAGCAGGACTATATCCTTCCCGTTGTGGATGTGGTACAAGGCGTTCCGGGTCTCGGAACCAATGCCTGTCAGGTAACGTTTGCCCTTGAAAACCAGCAGGTACTTCCTGGAGGGCAGGGCATCGTTGAGTGTCAAATAACCAGTGGGACCTCCCTTCAGGGGATGATCCTTGGAAAACAGGGGGATGGAGATGTCAAAGTTTGGTCTGAAGTTGACCACGTCGGCGCTGGCCCTGGCCAACATGGCCTGTCCCACCTCAAAACCCAGGTCTTCGGTGTAGTCCGGCCAGGTACCAGAGTAGAGGTTGAAGACCAGGTGGTTCCTGCCGTCGTTCCACGTTGGCAGGCTCTGGATCCTGGACCTGACGTTTTGGACATACTGAGCAGACAGCTGGTCCCTGTCCAAGGTGTCCACTGCCAGGACAAAGAGACAGGCCTTCGTAGGGTCAGTGGTGTGAAAGCGCGACTCCTCGATGGAGGACAGGATCTTCTGGTAGGTCTCGGAGACCTCCCCCCCAGCTCTGTGGGGAGGGTAGATGTAGACCCTGAAGCCTGACTGGCAGCGAGCGAAGTCGAAGCAGGTTTCCATGCGGCAGCGTTTGTTCTTGTAGATGTTGTCTCGGATGGCCCGGCGTTCTCGGGGCGAGGTGTGCTGGTGATGGAGCTGAGGACTGTCCTCCTGTCCAGACACAAATACAGACACAGACAATCTGTATCTTGATCATCATTGAATAAACTAAAAAAGACAAAAATTCTGTCTCGCTCTAAAAATCCCAAACATAGATGATTACAAATAAATTGACAATATAAGACAGTTACAGTCAAGAAAACGTGTTATTATTGTTAAAATCCTGGTAAATTATCCAGGTGACAGAAAATGAGCAGGACAGACTGAGGACACTAAGTGTAGAAGAGGTTTTATTTTTATTTATTTTTGTTAAACAATAGAAGTTAACACTAGAACTACTGCTGCTGGGTGAATGACGAGGAGCCTCAGAGGTCTCCTCCTCTGAAAGCGCTCCATCTGATTCATTAGAGCACAGGTTCTGATAGAGCTCCAAGGCTTGGACAAATGTCCTATATCTCCTCAGCTGTGACTTTATGATCAATGTAAAACATTGTCTCTCATCTCATTCAGAGTGAGACAGAGGACGGGGCGTCCTGGTGAACTGGGATCTGCCGTGGTAACCTGATCTGACGTGAAAAAAATCTACGAAACGTTACTGGTAATTTGGGAAACTCTGGTTGAGCGGCCCGGTCAGTCAGTACCTCCTGTTCTCCTCCCTCCAGGTACGGCTCCAGCAGCTCGGTGGACGGCGTCCAGCGCCTGGACGGACTCCTCTGGGGCAGGGGTTGAGGCTGGTACGGGTCCTGAAACTGCTGGTGCGAGAACTGGTACTCCTGCTGATGGTACAGTTGGTACTGGTGGAACTCCGGGTCCTGGGGTAACTGGTACTGGTGATACTGGTACTGGTACTGGTACTGCTGCTCCTCGATTTGCAGAGCCCACAGATAGACGAGGAAGAGAAGACCGGCCCCCACAGACACGAGCAGGTACCGCTTCCTGGCCTGCATGTGTGCTGCGGGGGGAGGAGGAGGTGGAGTTGGTGGGTACGGGGGCAGAGGGCGAAGAGGAGGATGAGGAGGGAGGGAAGTGACAGCAGCAGTGAAAGGAGGAGATGGAATTGAGAGAAAGAAATGATAGAAAAAAGGGGAGAAAATAGCAGTGGGGGGAGAGAGAGGAGGAGATGGAGGATGGGGGAGTCGGGGGAGGTGGAGAAAGGTCAGCTTGACCCACAGGGCAGTCTCTCTATCCACAGCTCAGCATCTTTACAAATGGAGCCACTGGAAGAAAAGGAAAAGTTTGATAAAGTCAGAATGATGTCAGGAATGTCTCTGGGAATCAGGAGGTGAAATGTGAGTTTTTCTAAAAGAGGAGGAGGATCCAGTCTGGGTGGAGGTGACGGATGTGTCCACCTCCACACCGTTTCTAATGCTCATTCACGTCAGAAATGTAACAAAACCAGATGATAGTCTTTCTATCTATTAATTTAATTGATAAGATTCATAAATTCTTACAGTTTTTCTACTGGGAATATTTTCTTAATAGTTAATTAATTAATTTAGGAGTTCATGTGCAGAAATGTTGCATTTTATCTTATTAAAAAATAAGAATTATAGATATTAAAATAAAAGAAAAATCTCCTGGAGTCAATCTGTCAATGTCCTTGAAGTATTGATCTCCAGTAGTTCACGGTGACGTGGACCCAGACGCTGGTGGAACCATGGCTCTGTAGAACCTACCTGTTCATACGGAACACCTGTCGTCCCAGGACCGCAGCGGGGAGTCCTCTGCTCTCCCCTCCACGCAGCCTGTGCAGGAATCCACGGTCCGGACGCGCATCCTCCACTTTGTCCCCCTTCACCAACTCATCAGATCCCGGTTCAGCTGGGCTCACTCACGGTGCCTGCCTACATCCTCCGACACCGAGCCGTCACAAAGTTTCCCCGAGAATGGAGCCGTCGGGAGCGGACGGAGGAGGGGGGAGCAGCCGGTGGTCGGTGGTCAGCCTCCACCGCAGCTCTTCAGCCTGGACACGGAGGAGCTTCTGCTGCCACAGCGGTGGAAGCAGCGCATCCATCCACATTTAACTGATGTGCGTTACACCAGGCGTGTGCGCGTCCCCCGTGCCACTGCCGTCTCCCTTCTCCTTATAAATAATCCACAGCATCCCTCAAACTTTGGGATCCAGACCCCGGATCATCTGCACCGCCGCCGCCGCCGCCACCTGTGCGCTCCGGTGTGAGGAATCCTCTTCTTCAGGTAAGTTGAGGAAGATAGAGACGACTGTGAACGGAATCCGGATCAGACTCGGGTTCGTGCTGGGCACAGTGTCCGAGTGTGTCTCCTCTGGTTCTGTCCACCCTGACTCGGGGTCTCGGAGAGACCCGCCGTCCTCACGGTTCCATCCTCAGATGGACGTGGGCTGCGCCACCGAGCAGCATCAGCACCAGCGCTGATAGGACAGACAGAGCAGCAGCAGCAGCAGCAGCAGCAGCAGAAGGCTGGCACGACAGGGGGGCGAGCACAGCAGCCAATAGTGAAGTAACTGACTCCAACAGTTAGTAATAATAATAATAACCAGGTTAATATTAATAAAAATAACATTGTAATGAAGAATAAAACATCCGATAATAATATATATTCTCCTTGTGTCCCTCAGCGGACATTTATTACCTTTTTTGTAAATAATCCATGTTAAAGTTTTTACCAGAAAAGGGCGCCCCCACTAGAGGGCAGTATTGTAACTGAAGTGTAGTCGGTTTCAGGTCGAGGCCCATAGAAGAAGAACAAACACTAAACTAGTAAGTTTATAACGCTACAAATGAAGAAAAATACTTGACTTTATTTTTATTTTTCTTCGTAAATGTCTCTTCCTACTAATGCGAGAATATATTCCTCCGTCAGGAGGAGTAGACGGCTAATCTACCCGTAATTTGTGACTTTGTCAGATTGAGGTTGTGCTCAGCCGTGGTTCCTCCTCCTGCTGCTCAGATGTTGGTGATTCTGTGGGAAATGATGTTAAAGAGACCAGTAATGAATGCGTGGTTAGTGATGTGACTCTTTTCCGAGGCTACATCCACTTTTAATTAAGTCTCAGCTCATTAAACGCCTTAATGACGGGAATATTTGCTCCAACAAATGAACTCCTCTCCCTGATGCTGTTTTCTGGATAAATGCTGCGCTGGACAATGATATTCATCTGATGCTGATTGGAAGTTGATGTCATTGTCTCCCAGATGAGGGAAGGGACAGAACTGATGCTGTTTGAAGGCATTCACGCGCATCAGACATTGAAGGGCTCCATCTTGTGGACGGATCCAGCTCTACCACTGGGAAACCTCAACTTAAACAAGGCAATATGATGAGAATTTTATTTAATTCCTTAAAAAAAATGTAAATATGGTCTTTTTTTGAAAAACATTATTTTATTTTTAAGTTGAAATTAGATTTGCTGTAACAAAAATGGAAAGTAATTCATCAGATTTAGACATGCCTGATACTAACTTTTGACGATATACAATTTTGTCCACGCTTAATTTTCAAATACTGATATGTGTCCAATACTGTGGTCCTCAGAACTGTATGTGTGATTCCACAAATTTGGCAAAAAAAACAGGGATGGTGTTATCGGATTTTTATTATCGGAAATTATTGGGTATAGAAAAGAGAACGATAAGGACCGGTATTACGTAATTAAGCTAAGATTGGGCCAATATAGTTGGTTAACCCATATTATCAGACATAACTAGTTTTATTAGACATTACTCAATAATTTAACCTTAATTTCTAAGGAATTTGAACTACATTTTTGGAACATTTTATGGATGTTTTTCTCTGTTTTTTTTTTGTCAGGCCTGGTTTGCAGCCGTCACATTTTCCTTCCTCACAGTCTCTCCTTCGCTTCCAACTCGTCCCCGTCAGTCTTGACGTGACATAATGTTTCCGTCCAGACTTGTGAATACAGACAAAGAGACAGCATAATTACAGCCTGTCATGTAAAGTGCAGTGTAGAGCAGACAACAGCGCGGAAACACGTCAGCGCCGAGGCCTCACTTTATACAAAGAGATGACAAAACACACAGAGTCCTGTAACTGGAGTCGGTCCAACCCTCCCTGGACGTGTCCACGTCTCTGGACTCCTCCGTCGTGTCTCATCGTGGCGTACGTGGGTTCCAGGCTGTGGTTTGTCCATGTGACGTCCTGGGCTGCTGTAAATTGGTTTTCCCTGTCACTGCAACACTCAGTAGAGATGTGCACATCCTCCCATGTGTGTGTGTGTGTGTGTGTGTGTGTAGGCAGAGAGGAACCTGGGAAACATGTGTAGATCAATCCATAAGTTCTTCCCCTTCTGCGGTCAAGGACACATGACCTTTTTATTAAAGATGACGATCGCAATTGGATGGAAATATCGTCACTTCCATCCAGCCAGAAAAAATTATCTGCAGTTTTATTTTGAAATGTTGGTTGGTGGTCCGTCTTGAGTCCAGAGTCCAAACATTTGTGTAGTTGATGCAGTGAGAGTCAAAACTGAACACTCCTGTTGTATTTATATAGGTTTTACTCAGAACTACAGATGTTCGATAATAGTTTCTCCTCCGATACTGAAAATCTGAAAACCCAATGTCCCGGTGTCTTTGTTCCCCCATTATTTTTTTGCATCACTTCATTTATTGTGATTGATAAAAGTTCCGACACATGTTGACAAACTTGTGGAGTCGTCCAGGACCGGGATGGAAGTTTTTTTTTGCCTGTGTAATAACAAATATCAACCTTATCAGATGGAAAAAAAGTAATAATCCTGAAGGAGTTTCCTGGTTGTTTGTTGGTAAATCTTGTTAAAATGATTTAATTCCACGTGGGCTCCTGCCTGCTGCTCTGCTCGGGTCTTATCTCAAATTGAAATTCTTATTATGTCCTGACACATAAAGGAGATTCCTATTTGAGAAGCTGAAGACGAGGCGTAACAGAGTGAAGAGACGTGGATTTATTTCTCCATCCTTCCTCCGACAACAATGTCCTCTCCTCCGAGGATGTTGAGTGGAGATGATTTGAGTCACATCACTGATACCAGCCTGAGAGTCTGTTGAGTTTAACTGGAAGGAAAAAAAAAAAAAGAAAATGATGTTGAAGTGTTGGGGTCGAAGACGGAGGAGAGAGAAACTCAGGAGCAGCAGCTGCTTCTTCCTCCTCATTTTCCCTTTTTTCCTGTTTTGATTTCATTCAGAACAAATGATTCCTCTAACACAAATCAACAGAGGGCGCCAGACAAACCATGACGTGGCACAAGATTTGCCCAACGCCTGTATTAGACAACAAAACGCGCCACAGGAGGCGCTATTGAGCAACTGGTCCCAATTTATGATGGTAAATTTATGTTTATTTCATATAAAAACCATCAGATTAATAGTTAACGCGACTGTCGATGGTCTGTCATTTATCATTCACTGGTTCATCATCATTAATTATCTGCTCATTTCCATCAAATTAAAATTCAGAAACACCTGGGAGCAAAGACACGTACGGTTCTTCTGCATCATCATCATCTTCTATGAACTTGTCCCTTTTTCAGGTGTTTCTCCAACTACCTCCATGTCCTCCCTCACTGCATCCATCAATCTCCTCTTTGTCTCCGACCTGGTAGCTCCATCTCTAGTATCATTCTTCTTCAATGTAGTGATCTATTGTAGACATCTCACTGGTGGTTGAAGAGCGCAGGCTGAACAGGAGACTCCCCCCTGTCTCCACCGCTGCCTCCGTCCCCCCAGCTGACAGGTGTCTAAATGCAGCAGGGCCTCGTCAGTGTCAACATCCACCCGAGTGGTTCCTGGGCTCAGATAAATAAATTCCCGGGAACGCCGCCTCCTCATAAACCATGTTCAGCATTAGTGCCCGGTGATGGAGGCTGTAAATTCCTGTTCAAACCAAGCAGCCGTCGTCGTGAGGCTTTTGGCATTTCAATTATCCACAACACCTCGGCCGACACACTCTGTCATCCTGTCAACTTTAATGTTTTAATGTTCTCCTGCCCTGACACACACACACACACACACACACACACACACCTCGGACACATCCTGATTTACAGCGTCAGCCGCGCCTCACTGACCGACCAGAGTAAAATATTTATGCAGACCTTAATGAATGAAGATCTGCTCCGGTGTGAGGAGGCCCAGAGCAGGAGCTCATCCATCCCAGGAGCAGGCAGGCGCTCAGGAAGACATCATGACGTTGATGCTCGCTGTAACACCTGATCATCTTGAAGAGCGTGACATCACATCTGCTCCACTTACACGTCCAATCAATTAAGCTCACCTGCAGTGGATTTACACAGATTTAATTCACTTTTGTCTCACACATGGTTAGTCCTGGGTGTTTTTTTTACCTCTAACCTGATGGTGGAGCCGTCACATGATCGGTGCTAAGATAATGAAACACCGTGTTTTCTATTAACGTCTGTCAGGTCCACTTTAACTCCACGCTCCCTGACGTTTTTTTGATGAATCACCTAAATTTGCATGTGTAGTACTTCAGTATACGCTTCAATACAGTTACACTCAATAACTTCGGAGGGGGCGGAAATAAAAGATGGGAGAAGAAGGAGAAAACATCTGCTCAAATATCACCATAACAGTTCTGTTGATTAAGTTTCCGTTCAGTAAAAGGACAAAGTCAAATGCCAGAATTTTGCTCAGAAAACTCCAAAAATTAGTTCTCAACGGGAAAAAATCTGGGGATGTCCTATCACATGCCAGTCACTAGATGGCAGCATAGCAGCGCATTTAACTAATCTCTGTCTCATACAGCGGGTTGTAAAGATAAATAAATATATAGTTCTACGTCTGTGTTGATATGGTTTGATGTCAGAATCGGAAATTAAGTGTTTGGACAATAATGGCAGAAATAATTTAGATGTGAATGTTTTATCCAGTCACATTCGGCAGAACGTTCCGTCTCTGACCTTCAGTTTTGTGATCGACCCATGGGTGGTGACACCACTGGATATCTTGTCTGTTACATGGGGTTTAATGGAATGATCGGAGCACAGACTGTAATTTCATTCCATTTATTCTCATCATAAACTAACTTGTCACTGGACTGTATTAAACAGCTGGAGCGCCGCGGCATAAATCACAGGGTGGAACCAGAGGCGGTGCTGTGTCACTGTCACGTACACGGAACTTATTTATTCATGTGAACGCCGGCGTCACAGCCACGGTTGGATTTGATGAAGTTCACGCCGCAAAATGCAATTAAAATGAGAGAATAGAGGTTGAGGAGAGAGGTATTGATCAGACGGCGGAACGAGCGGCTGCGGAGACACCGAGGACCGGGCTGCAAACACCTGCAGGAGTCCACTCTCACACTGGAAAACTCACACTGACTCCTTTCCTCCAAGAGTGCTACAAGAAATTATAGATTTCTTTTCACCAAGAGGTCCAAGAGGGTAAATGCTGCTTCTGCAAATTCTGTCTTTACCGTACATCCAGGACTGTCCATAAAAGCAGCCTCTGGGCCGCGCTCCAAACTGTTGCAGCCACTGCGGCCGGTGCAGCAGCAGCAGCAGCAGAGCTACATCATGTTCTTTATCCTGTTTCTATTCAGGGAAACCTGTGTGTGTTTCTAATGACCCTATAACAGAGCTGCTAATCACCGTCCATTCATCTTCTTTAACTTATTGACATGGTCATGGAAGAGAGGGGGCGCTGGAGGTCGGAGGGGGCTCCAGTCCATCATAGGACCAATTACAATCACCTCAATTGACAAGTTGCAGTAAACACAGGGAGGATGTGCAAACTGGGATCAAACCACTGACCTTGTGGCTGTAAGGCAAAAGGAAAAACCACTGTTCCACCGGTTTTCTAACCACTTTTCACAGAATCCTTATCCATATTAGTGTTACACAATATCTTTAGTCAGTTTTTAACGCACCGTTGATGGTAACTCCTTTTTATCCCTGCAGGGGGAGGTGTTAACACATCGATGCCCAGGGTCTAAAGTTAAGAAAGTGGTTTTATTTAAGGATCTATGATAAAAAAAAAAAGTTTCTTCTTTATCCACGCTGACGGGACGACGGAGAAGTCGTGGTTCTGAGTGATCACGTTTGGAGTTTTTACATTTTCCCCATCGGTTGTTCTCATTTACAGTC
This sequence comes from Paraplagusia blochii, assembly GCA_016785265.1. Lineage (NCBI taxonomy): Eukaryota > Metazoa > Chordata > Actinopteri > Pleuronectiformes > Cynoglossidae > Paraplagusia > Paraplagusia blochii. The sequence goes on from JAFBJS010001825.1 coordinate 415,690, forward strand.
TGTATATTTGCGACTGTCATTGTTGGGGTTTTTTTCTGTTTGTTGTTTTGTGCCCAGCGGACTTCCTCCTGATTGTTCTCACTCACATCTTCTCACCCCATTGCTCCTGATACACAGTAGATAAATCAAGTGTCTCCAGTTCGTGGTTCTTCAGGGGAATTGATGGAACTGTTGTCGAGGAAATTCATTTCTCCACTAAGTACCGACTGCGGCCATTTTTTTTTGTTTTTCCACTTGTTATTTTTGTTCATTCGTAGCTGGCGGTGTGTCGCACATTATATTTCCTCACCGTTACCTTCTGGACAAAGTGTCTGAAAAATAAAAAAACCTAGAGCGCCACCAAAACAAACACCAGCAGAAAACAACAGCAAATTAGAGCTCAGTCGGGGAGAGTTTGCACGGCGGCACCTGCTGTAGCTGGAGAACAGGTGTTCTGTACCGACCAACTCAGCAGGAGAGAATGGATGGGTTTTTACCCGCAACTTTCTCTTATCCATTAATTCTGCCTCTGCACCTCAGTGTTTCTGTTTACAACAATCCAGGTGAGTGTGAGATCAGACGACACTGGAAAAAAATGTCATTTAGACAAAAGGAGTCTTTAGTTTTTAGTTTTGTTTTTGCATCATTGAAGTTCCCCCAGCGGTCTAGGCCTATTCTGACCAACCTGTTGCCTAGAGTTGTTACAGATAACAGCTCACTCCTTCATCTGGTAATATTGAGTAATTCCTGTTCATTTTGCACAGAGCTAAAAGACGCAGCCAAGACGATGGTTTCCCCTGAAAAGTGAGCTGCAAATTCCAGGAAAAACAAACATAAGGAACTTCCTCCGCTCCACTCTCTGTTCACTCCTGCTCCACTTTTCTCCACCTTTTTGCTGACGCCTGTAAACCAGCAGCCAAGAAAGTTCATGTGAATAAATCATTCTTTAATCCCCGTGAGTCAGTGCTCACGGAGCAGGAAACAGACGACCTGGAGTGAGCTCCACGCCAATTTCCTGAGTGAAAAACAAAACTAATGTGACAAGATGCTGCTGCTGTGCTCATGATTACAGCAGAGGACGCCGGCTTTAAACTGGTTGAGTTTGTCGGCAGTCATTGCATCATGGGGGGTGGAGGGTGTGGGGAGTGAGGAGGTGCAGCAGCAGCACCAGGTTCCACCTCGGCCTCTGAACTCTGGGTGAACCTGTTTGTTTTCTCTCCTGACACTAATTCATTTCTCTTTCAAAAACTATCGATCCCTCCCGCCATGCTGCGGCTATGAATAAATCACAGGGAAAAGTGACAAATAGACTCTGAGGGGTGGAGGAGGGGGACAGAGTGGAGGAGGAGGACGGAGGAGGGACTGTCATCACCGAGCTCCTCCGTCTCAGCAGGAACAGCCTTCGTCACAGATCATGGCTGACATCCATACATTTCTACACACAGGTGAGCTTTTTCTTTGCTATTTTCAGGGTCATAGGTGGCGCTAGAGCCCAAGATGGTGAAGGTCTTTGTTTCAGAGGAATTTCTCAAATTTGTAAATCAATGTATTATTGGATAACGTTGGCCAAACAATATTAACAAACTTATAATGTAAAATAATATATTGTATTTTCCAGCTGTATACTTCATTAAGAGTCACTAGATGGCAGCATTTCAGCTCATTTAATTAATTTTATATAGTAGTTTTTACGGATGAATGAATAAATAATACCAGACCTGTATCTGTATTGTTGATATAAGGATCGGAAATTATATATTTGGACAATATCGGAGAAAGTGAATTCCCGACATCCCGGGTTTTAAAGACAGGAAAGTCAACATTATCACTGAACTAATGTAGTGACTGTTTATGGAACTCATATGATTTAACGCGTGTCAAAGAGAGTGTGTGTGTCTGTGTGTGTGTCGGTGATTAATATCCCAGCTATGGCGTGACATTTGATTTGGTGTGGCGAGCACCACGGAAGGGCTTGGTCAGCACAAGCGTAAATCCACCACAGTGATGGAGCGAAGACGTGGATGAAGAACAGCGGTGACCATGGCGACCGCGTCCAAATTATGAGCCTCCTGCTAAAGACCAAAAAAAAAAAGTGGTAAAAAAGCTCATTTAGTTGATTCCTTGAGGTGTGATGTATGGAGCTGCTGAAAATACACTGTTTTGTTTAATTAACTCTAAATGTCAGCTCTAATTACAGATTATAAATGTTCACTGTAAATAAGGTCAAACACATTCATCTAACACAATAATTGAATGACTTTTCCCTCCATAAATACAGCAGTGTCACCTGTGCTTTGGTTTTTATTAAATAAATGATTTAAACTGTTTTTATCCACGTGTCGTTGCAACGTCTGAAAGTTTTCAACTAATTTACTGGTTGGTTATAATTAATAATCCCACTGTGGGTCCAGATTAACGGTCCTTGGAGCCGAATACAATCTCATGTCGACTGGTAACAATCAGGTTCAGTAACATGAACAGTGTCCGTTAAAGGCCTGATCATGGACATCCCCCAGGCCACGAGCCATAGGTTTGAAGACCATGAGGTTAACAGGTGTTGGAGGGCTGTTCTTCTTTTGTCGCCATGACAACGATGCTCAGGTGGGCTGTTGGCGGGACACTTTGGAAATGTATGTACGTCCTAAAAACCTTTTGTAGACCGTGAGGATTCGTGTCGCTGGTCTGTACCATGTCCTCCGATCACCTGATGTTAACACTGTACTGCATTAGAAAAACACAGGAAACAAAAAGACGAGGACTGATGAAGAGTGAGCGGGAGACGGAAACTCATCTCATCCATCAGCGCAGGTCGGATTTCATCCAGGAAATAGGTTTCTGTTCTTCGCTCCTCATTGATTCCTTTGTTTCCTTCTCGGCTCTGTCTCTCTGTGTGATTTCTCTTCCTCCTCATTTCTTTCCATTCCACACCAATGGATGGAGGGACGGATGGAGACCACAGAAGATGGAAGGTGGTGTTTTCTTCCGAGGACTTGTTAGAAAGAAAAACAGTCTGTGGAGGTGGAGAAGAGTCGTTCACATCTTCTGTAGATGACTCCATGATTCTTCACATTTGTGTTTCTCTCAGGAGAACTCACCTGAGCAGATGTCCGTCAGCTCGTTGATTTCTTCCTGAACTCGTAGGAGCAGGAGATCCTGCTCGATCTCCTGCTGCTGCTCCTCAGATTCCACCCCCAGGAGCTCCAGGTGATGAACCTGGAGTCGGAGCAGAGCACGACCTAAAACAGAAAGTTCATAAAAAGTCAAGTTAAGAAACGAGTCACAAACAACCGTTTTAATGTCAGGTCCTGCTACTACTGCTGATTTATTTTAGATTTTCACCTAAATAGGATCAGAGCGCGTTGGTCGGCTGTAACTGACCTGATATGGCGTGTTTGATGATGGATTTGTGGAGTTTGCTCATCTGGGCGGGAAACTGCTGCTGCACCCATCCCAACACTTCCTCCACCGTCCACTGGGACACTGGCTTCAACTGGTCCATGATTCCTGGACCCAAAAAAAATGAGAGGACAGTTTATGTCTGCTGCCATCTAGTGTCCACGACAGAAACAACTGTCCCTTTAATGTCATGCATGAAAACAGAAACCTGGTGGACCATATCTGGCCCACAGGCCACGGTTTGCACAAATCTGTTGCAATCCAAACAACATAGTTGAAATATACACCGCTGTAGTGCATATTCAGTCTTCTGACTGACCCGACGACCAACCGTGAAAGCACTGGCTGAAAGATTCTGGTGAAACTCAACGAGTCCAACTCTGAGGTCAGGCCAAAAAGTTCTGCTGCTTCTGCTTCAGTGCCTCTGGTTCTGTTGGCTTCCCTCCCACCCGTGTCCTCACAGGTTGCGCTGCTTTAGGCCCAACAATGTTGATGTGACCTTTTACACTATTTATTAGGTTATAAATACAGAACTGGAATTCCCAGAGTTAATTAAGGCTGACGCTCATTGGCTGCAGCAGTAACGAGGTCCCTGTGGAGAAATGTGACACGGAGGAGACTGGAGACCTTTACATCCACGCTAAAAAAAAGAAAGTCGGGGTCTCTTTAGGTGAACGGGAATAGTCTGGAACTTTTTTTGCCCTGGAGAACAGCTTTATTATAAAATCTACAGCTCGGAATCTCAGGTCCCCAGTAGGTCCATATCTGGAGGGGAGTAAATACAGTCAGCGTGTACTGTTTGTCTTATTTGCTCCAAACAATTTCATTTACCTTGACGCTGCCCCTGTTACCACTGAACCACAGCTTGTAAACAAAAGTAATATGCAGTAATAAGTGCGCAGGAACATTGGCTTTTGGCAGACTGTACGCCTGGTTTGGTTTTTCACTTTTTAACAACCTCACACCCACTGTCTTCAGTCAACCGCAATTTATAACAGTACAACAAAGCAACAACCTGATTTTATAGCAGTTCACGACTCAGATCCAGTGCCTCAGTGGTTTGATTTACTAAAATCTCACTGGTTTTTACGCCATTACACCCATTTTAGCCCCGACCTGGCTGGAAGAATGTGACCCACATGTTGGGTGTTGGACGTGGATCAGTGCCAGGTGGACCTACAAAGGTGCCCAGTGCATGCAGCCCACCTTCTGGGTTCCAAACACGGATCAAAAGGCCGGTTCTGTGTGAAACCACATGTGGACCAGACCGATTTATGTCTTATCAGTGAAAGTCTTCTTGACCAATAATGTCACCACAAGTACAACCAGAGTGAAGACACTGCACATTATAAATAGAGTAGTGCTGCCATCTTGTGGTGCTTGGAACAAATTACAATAATAACTTAATTTTTGCACGTATTCGGGTTTTAAAGTTATTTTTACGGTGACAGTTATATTTTAGTTTGAGAAGTCTTCCACCGTAGGTAAACATTCAGTTGTTTCACCTGTCCTTAATATGTCATTGCAAACTATGTTGACAAAAAACCTGATTTATAGACGTCATAATGTCTTTTATCCCAATAGAAAGTACAAAAAACATTGTATTACATATATCACCGCGCTGTTTGAGATGAATGAATATAGCCGAACTGAAACTGGTCATTTCTCTGTATATTTTACTAAACTAAAAATGTAGTTACTGTTACTGATCGCGAGATTAGATCGAAATATTATATTTTCAAACGGGATTTGGCGAGTCGTCTCCTGAACGTCAACAGCCCAGTGAAAACACAGCAACCAGACGGTTTACGGTAACATCGTAAAACATTATTGACAGTCACGGATTAAAGCTTTATAACCACTTTGGACTAAACCCGATATACTGTAAAAATCCCTCTTTGTTTGTTTATAAGTTTTCTTCTCCTGACATTCGATTATTAGTAGTTAAACACAGAGTTTAGCCTTGTCTGTACCTGTCCGCTCTGTGACGCTGCTACAGTAAGTACATTCCTTTCACAGTCCCGCCCAATCCGCATGCGCGCTCTCGACAAGTGTTTTGCGCTCGGTGCCCCGCATGATACCTTCATGTGTCGTCAGAAATCTGAAACATAACGTTTAATCAAGCGATAAGATTAAATGCACTGTATATCAATGTTTAGCTGGTGTAAATTACAACTAATTCACATTTTATCACTATATTTTGATAAATAGTCAAAAATATAGTAGATATAGAAATATCCACCGGAAATGTTAAATTATATGGTTTGTTTTTCAGTACCCTCGAAGTGTTTCGTAGATTTTCCGAAGCAATGAAATCACTAAACATATAATTTTTAAAAGAAATACTTTATTTCCAAATAATGAATTCAAATATATTTGAAGTGTTTTAGTTGAGATACAATATTAAATAAAGATTAAATTTTACGTTGGAAAATGATAATATGAACATGACAATTGTGTTGGTGTGAAATTTTTTCTGCCCAGGTCCAAGTCCAACCCGCAGGGGGCGCCTGCGTGTTGCAGGATCTCCCGCAGGTTTTCTTCTCTGCTTGTTCTCGTTGGTCCTGGCAGCAGAAGAGTCTCCAGCTGTAGTTGTACTGACGGCGGCCACGTGATCTTGTTGTGGGTATATTACTCCAAATGAGTGACTTTGTGCTTCACTGCGGAGCTGCAGCACCACAACACCTAAGGACAGGAAACCGAAGCCCGGTGCACGGTTCTGGTGTGGTCTTAACCCGGTACTTGTGTATGACAGCGAGGACCTCCACCTTCAGTGAAGTTCAGGTGACACTGGTGACCGACTGAAGCTGCAGGAACCCGGGTGTTCGCCTTCAGGAGGCAGCGGGCTCTGTGTGGAGACGATGGTTCTGTAGTGTTTTGGGTTTTGTGTCTCTTTTTCATCACTTCGACAGTCGACCAGGTGAGAAAATACTTTTATAACTCAGATAAATCACAGTTCGGTGCTAATGTTTGACCGTCCAACCCTGACTGTGGACCTGCTGCACCTGTTGTTTACATATTTGTTTACTAAAAACACAAAAAAACCCACAAAAATATAGATTTGGGTTTTTTGTCAGTGTTTTATGACATAACAAACTTCACGGTTCCGAGTGGATGTCATTTAATGGAAATATTCCATGTTTTTAACAAGAATTCTATGGTTATACAATAAAAATAGTCGAGAAGAAGCTAAAATAAGCTACAAATTAGCAAAACAAACCGTTTTAACCTGGGCGACCGTGATACAACACAAACAAATGTTACTATTGAAAACATGAAAACAATTAAGAGTTGTTCTAACTAGTTCTCAATAAAATCAATTTAATGATAAAATAGTGTCAAATGAGTCGTTTTAATGAGAAGTTAAGCTAAAAATTAAGCTAAAAGTACTAAAAAATGCTATAAATAGAGAGTAGATAAGAGCTACAAAAGTTAATAAAATAAAATAACCAATGATTATATTGTTTCATAAAATGGACTTATACACTTGAAGGTTGACACTAACATAAGCTGTGATTGTATTAAGATGAACATTGGTCTTTTTTTTTTTAAATTACTATTAACTAAACGTGTGGTCGTATCTGATTTTATTGTCTTGTCCCAGTCTGTTCCAGCTGCACACCCTGGAGACACTGTTTCATGATGAAAAGTGAACATTTTATTTACCGTCCCTATCTCTGTGGTTAATTAGGCAGCCACAGAGGGGGAGGAAAATGGGTTAATGTTGCACATGGATGACTGGGCAAAGACATGGGGTTTTCACTATGTACATACACAGGCATGGTGCTTTCAAGTGCTTTGAATAATGCAAATATTTTATTTTATAGTCGTATCTGCTGTGTTTGACAGTAAAAACATCCATAACAAGTGTCTGTTGTAAAGTTGTGGCTGATTCATAAACTTTATGAAGTAAAAAGTGACAGGCGAGACCACACACACCGTCGGGGACATAAATCTGGGCCCATGAGCAGATGATTGTTTCCTGTCTGTCGTTTCTAAGTAAAACTCCAGCTTCTTTTTGACAGGCAGTGACTAACAGTGTGTAGATAATGAAAACTCAGCTCTGACAGTATGTCAAGTCGCACTCTGTCAATGCAGCTGCCACTCATTCCCACTGTGATCATTTTAAAACAACTAACCCTATCCCCCTCTACTGGCAGGGTACGGTAATGTCCTGGAAATTTAAAATTTTTCTAACTAGTTTTGCATTAAATATCAACGCTTAAATCTGATTTTAATCAAAACACCTCAACCCCTTAAAGCATATGTGTCAAACTCAAGGACCGCAGGCCAATTGTGGCCCAATAAGTCATTTTGTGTGACCTTTGGAAGCTTAATTTTTTTTTTTAAATCCTGTTGTCGTATATTTCATTCTGATAAAGAAACAGAAACATTTACTTGTATCTACGTACATATATCAATTTTTTTCCATGGAGACTTGGATTGCTAATGAGTTTGACACCCCTGCCTCAATGCACATAATCCCCCAGGTGTATGAGGAGTTCAGGGACATCTCCTAGCAGCAGGTTCCTGCACAAACCTCAGTCTAAATGTCAAGCTGACCGCTGTGTTTACCTCCGCTCCCCCCATCTTCTAATGAAAAAGTCTAGACTGAGCACTTTTTAACGATTTTGTCAAACACCAGCAGATCTGTCAGCCTCTGGGGTTGGTGGGAGTTCAACAGTCTTCTAACATCAGCAGATTGGATGTTGTCTCTCATGTCATGACTCCTCTCCATTTGTTCTGTTCTCCTTTGGGTTCTTTTTTTGCTCCTACTTGGTCTGCACCACGTGTATCGTGGGAAAACCCTGTGCAAACGTCCAGAACAAACGTGCAGGGCTCAGGGTAAACAGGCGGTGTAGGCTGCAGGCTGACGGAGTAGAGAGGACACAGACCTCCAGGCTGATTGCGGTTTATTATCAGTGCAACTTTCTACTAACTAATTGACGCAGTTTGGTCTGTTTGTGATTAAAAAAGTGAGTCGTGCAGACGTTCTGTTGTGCCAGCCTTGTAAACAGCATATCAACAGAGCTCCACCTGCTGGATGACTCTGTCTCCCATCTGTATAAGTCACGCCAGAGACATCTGGTTCTCACGGGAGTTTTCTTCCTAATATATGTCACAAAGATGGCATCATGTCTTGAAAAATATCATGATTAATTACAGTCAGAATTAAGGATGATTAATCTGCTGCTACGGTGAGATTAAATAGATTAAGACTTTAAATTGGTTGACAGCACATGTTTCTCTGAGTGGCTTTGGAGCGGTTGATTCCGGGGGGGCTTAAACTCTGCTCTGTGAATTTCTTAGCAAATTCCACAAAACGCCCCCTGCAGAGCCCTGAAGACACCGCAGTCTCTCACATCCTGTCTGGCACGCCGATCAAAGCAGTGAAGACGGATGAGTGAAGTATTTGTGTAGATTTCTGATCCCACCATCACTGCTCCTCTGGGTTTCTCTGCTCTTAACCCAACATCTCAGCTGCCAGTCAAACATTGGAGCCTGACAGATGCAGTCATCTGGGTTTGGCTGCACGGACCTGTTATTGGAGAAGCCAGAACAACTTCCACCCTGTCACCACGGCCAGTTGGTCTTTTTGCCCAGTGACTTGTGTTTCTTCTATTTCGTAAACATTACCCTGTTAAATGTCTCCCAAAAAAGGAAAATTAGATAAAGTGAGTTGAAGTCTGGTCCAGTTCAGTTGGCAGAACGGACCTATTTCACAACTGTTGGTCAACTGGACCACAGTCTTCATGCTAGGGTTTCCTTGTCTCTGTTGAACTTGGATGTAACACAGGGTATGAGGCAGGTTGAAAAGTTCAAGCCCTCTCTTCCCCCATTACACTGCTGTAGAAATGTCCTGAAGACATTTTTATGTCACATTTTTGTCATTGACGTTGTTATTTTTTGAGAAGTGGCTCAAACTGTGGTTTTCTCTTCAATTGGTTTCCAGGATGGAGAACAAAGCCATGTATCTGAGCACGTATGAGGAGCGGGAGAACGGCTGCACGTATGAAGAGGCCTATGATGGACACAACCTGTCCAAACTCAACCTGTGTGATGAAGGTAAGGACAGTCTGAAACTACACAGGTTCTTAAGACAGAATGTGTTGAGGAGGAAAGATTTTTAATGATGAAAATTAACCCTAGACAAGTAGAAGGGGTTCAAAGAATGACATACAGTTTTCCAGCATGTGCACAGTTGGCACAACAAAGCGCTTAATTCAACTCTAAGAACTCTAAAAACGGCTTCAGGTTTTTGTCCAACCTAAACAACAGTAAACTTCATTTATACCTAAGCTGTAGACATAGGCCTAAACCTAGTGCTGAAGACAATAAATTTGATTATTATGCATGATATAAATTATGCTAGAAAGGGCGAAGTTGAGTCAAAATGTTAGGAGAAGTCAGTCCAAGTAAGATGACCTTAAAAACACCCCTTTGTCCATTGCTGGCCCCGGGGACCACGTCATTTCCACTTCAAGTCCAGTTAGATCCTTTACAGTTGCCATGGTTGAAAAACAAAGAAAAGTGTTTTTGCACCAGCTCTTTAAGGATTTATTCCCTTTAAAGGCAGGGTCATCTGAGTTCCCATGAGCTAAAGAGCAGAGTTAAGGACCAGAGCACCCCCTGCTGTTAGCACTCACTCCTGAGTAGCTGGTGAAATGACAAAGATCTGTACAAATGTGCATCAAAATGTGTCTAAAATGTCTAGGAAACCAGTCGTGATATCAGTTCTTCATTCTGTCAAATCCTCCAGAAAACAGAACAGTTTTCCAGAATGTCTCGCTGTGGTCATGTGTCACTCAATGGAATGTCCAGGAACAACATCTGTGTGTGCAGGTGCAGCCGGGAGATTCCACATGACGCCGTGTGGTCGTCTTAGGTTTCATCCCACAGCGTGGTGCGTTTGGTGGGAAAGACTGTGTGGACGCTCTGTTGAACTGGAGATATCATTGGAAATGTTAATGCAGTGGTCTCCAAACCTATCTCCACAGCCCCTGTCCTCTCAAGAAGACTGGACATTTCCAAGCATCCTTATGTCCAGAGATAAACGCTTCAAAACGCCACTAAATTTTTAGATTTCTACAAATTGGACATTCAAAAATTTACATTACTGACCTAGTCTGGCAGAAATATTGAAAAATATTTAACACTCAATTGCTCCTCTGCCCCAGAGGAGGGCCCGCCCCCAATTTTGGACCCCGTTTTCTTAGTAAATGGGGCCAAAAGATATGGTTGTCCATCCGTCGTCATCTGCACATTTTCACACCTCATTCAATTGTTTTCATGTAAAGTGAGCGCCAACAATCATTCACGCCATCACAACATGGGTTACTCACACTGAGAATTATGGGTAAGGAGCTGACTCTGGTCCAGTAACAGTTTGTAGCAACAACAGCGTCCACTGACACACTGTGTGGCTGTTATCAGGCCTGTTGCTGTGCTGGAAACACGTAACTTCAGGCCGACCTGCCAACCTCACAGACAGTGCCTGCACTTTTATGGAAGACGGTGCATTTGCCAGACTGCATGTGTATTTCATTTGGAAAGATGAGGTTGGAGGAACAATGCACTACCCTTGTAAATGCACATATTTCTCCAGAAACAGTAAGGGGTGCAGACGCTGCCAGGAACTGACTCACTCTGGCTCTCCATGGTTAGAAACAAGCTCAACATCAGTTTGCTGCATCTCCAAGTCTGATAATCCTCCGCCGAAGCGTCTATTAAATCAACATGTAGACACTCGTGCTCAACAACTAGGAGTCACAGAGAACGACCGCTGAAGTAATGTCATTTAATGCAATCAAATAACACCCACAGTTGAGATGGGATTTGTCTCCCGTCATTTGTTGAGAACTTTAACTTATGACTTTGGTGAGAGTTCATTAAAACGGTTTTATTTCATCGTCCCACTGCTTCTGATGTCAACTGGTGTCACTGAAGCACTGACTGAGGCTTCATCCAGTTTCTTCTCTTTGAGAAATCCAATTTAAAGTCTGTGTCCATATAGAACTTACTGTATATTGTCACCAAATGAACAGTAACAGGCTTGAAAGAAAAGTTCAGCACTGCTACCTGAAGACATGTGACCGCAACGTAGTTCAGGACTGAAACCTGGAATTCTGGGATTCATTTAATGGTTAGTTTTACTAACTAGGATCATAGTTCGCCAGGAGTGACTTGGAGTGAGACGGGTGCCCTGGTGTTAGGACTGTTCACTCCTTCAGCCTCAGGCTCATGTGTTCCTGTCACCACAGCCCTGGAGATCCTGACCTGCAGTGAAGGTCTGTGAGGAGGTCAGCTCGGTCCACATCTCTACATGCTTCCTGTTGTGATGTTGTCTGTTTTTATGAGGTCTGTAAGTGCACGTGTGTGATTGAAGTCAGACGAATGGGTTTTCTCTCCCCATTCTTTTGGTCCATGTGGCACACACACACACACACACACACACATATATCTAGGCCAGCTGTGTTTGTCTTGCACTGATGGAGTGTGTGTGTGTTCTATATCATAGCGGGGAAGTGTGTGTGTTCATTGACAGACTGTCACGGACCAAATGAAACCCTGCTGTTGGGAGGCAGCGCTGCGAGAATTTAAGACTCAGACTTTCTGTAGTGGAATCTCATTGGAGGAGAGATAACTTCCTGTTGGGTTTTTCAACTTCACTCCTGGACCATGGCTTTGTTTGTTGATGAAATCTTCAGCCCTTCCTTCCCACACTCATCCACTCAGTTTGTCCAGAGCGACACCTGACTCTTCAAATATTATCACACTGTAGGCACAATACACAGAGAGACCTTCTCTGTCCGTCTCCAATAGAAACAAACACATCTTCTGACCTCCTCAAACAACGTTGTTCAGACTTTCAACAGTCTTTGTCAGGAAATGTGTGTTCACCGCAAAATCCCCTCATCTTTTACGTCTCTGTTGATGCTCAAAGCACATCTGTATTCATTAATTGTCGGCGTTAATTACGTTGTTTTCAGAATTTCTCTTTAAATCTGCATCAATCACAGATCTCGTTTCCAGGGACACAACACCACACATATGGGAAAGGCCTTAATCACTGAAGTCATTTCAACTGGGTCGATTCCCACAAACCTGTGTGACTCTGAGGCGTCAGTTGAATGGAAATCATAGTTTCTACATTAGACTTTGTTGTTTTCTTCTAATCCATATAATGGAGTCAATTCTGTTTTATGTTTTTATCTGTAAATACTTAGTGAGTCCTATAATATATGAGGCTGACTTAACTGCAGTAATGACCAAAACCTCTTCTCTACTCAACCATGATTTAAGGTTTTTGAGGATTACCAAACTGGTCCAAATGAGTCCATGTGTCATTTTTTTTATGAGGATTAACTGCAAAGTGAGAATTTATCTGATTTTTGCTTCATTCTGTGGTGGTATTCTGATGAATGGTCGTGGGCCTGAAGTCACGCGTAATTTGTTGTCATCGTACAAGGAAACTTTAGACAAATATCAGCTCGGCGCCGATCACTCCTCTCTCCTTGTTTGTATTCTTCTCGTACATTTGGCCCCAAACAAAGAAAATACCTAGAAACCAGGGAGTGAAGCCAGTTATTGAAGTCACATGTGTGGTTTCAGCCTCTAATTAATGGACATGGAGCTAAGGAGTCCAAAAACATCTGTAGGTTGATTTGGACATTCCTAACTTCTCCCTCCTCCTCATGATTTTCCTTTTTTTTTCTGTCAGGTTCTGGAAAGCGTCGTAGGAAGCAGGACCACTGCTGTGGTCACCTGAACTCCCTCGCCGCCATCAAGTACGCCATCGTTTCCCTCTACATCCTGGTTCTCCTCACCATCTTTGGTCTCTGTCTGACAGGTAGGCATCCGATTGTCTTGGTACGTGCAGTTCTGGTATCAGAAGATTTTAATCCAAACCATAACTTGACCTTAAAGGTGTCAAACAGATGCAGTGTCCAGTCAGATTGATGTACGTACGTCAACAGTCAGAGCGAGATTTATCACTTGTTGTCAGACTTGTTTAGTTTTCTCTACTGTTCATGCAGAGTCAGATATGGAAGTTCATCCCTCAGATTCCAATCCCAGGTTTGTGGGGACACCAACATCATTAGTAATAAACCATAAAGTCATAAAGATGTCAGGGTCCATTAGCACTCCAGACTCTGATCCAAGGAAAACCACGCTGAGGTTGATCATGCTGTGGAGGAACCCGTCTGTGGTGATGGACCTGAGACATTCTGTTATAAAGTCCAGTTCCCCTAGCAACCGCTTGGTCTTTCCAAGTACTGAGGGACTGTGGCATGTCTCAGTGACTGGCACGAGGAACTGTGATGTGGAAAATTGAACCTGTGAGTGAAGGAAATGAGGGTCCACATCAAGGCGTTTGCGTTTGCTGCACGATGTTGTAATAAATTCCACTGTCTTCGACACTTGCGCTGCTCTTTCTGGACCGTTCAGGGAAAAAACCCTGGCTCGTCGCCACACTTTTGCACGTGTGTGTGTAAGAACCGGCCCAGCCTGTTGAGGTGACTTTATTGAGGTTACCTTTTGTAAACCCTGCTGGAGCCTCCTTGTAAATATCATTCGTTTATTAGAGCAGGGGAAGACAAAGAGTGTCTGGCACAGAGAGTGAAGAAGATCACGAGAAGTGCAGCTTGGCCTCCTACCAACGGGGACCTGGAGAAATCCAAATTTCTTTTCAAGACGTTCTCTCCCCTGAGCCACCCACTCAACGTTGTTACCACCCAGCTGATGCCGTTAAACCTCCGTCGTTGGTTGTATTCCCAGGGGCACAGTTAGGAGTTTGGAACCAGTAGGTTGTCGTCACAAAGGCGTACGGTTTATTTAAGGCTTCTAAATGAGGCTGTTTCGAAGAAACGCAATCAAAGTGACCTTTTCATTGAGCTTCTCCTAAATGAAATGCCAGCCAGCCAAAAGCTAAGTGGCTCCAGAGTGACTTCAGGGGAAGGCTTTTGTTAGTACATGCATGCACACATACAGTACACACATACTCAATACCAGCGGACTGAGAATACTCAGGGAAGGTTGGTTGGCAGTTCTCTGATGTGAACACAGATTCAAGTCTTTGTTTTCCACCTTTTCAGCCCCGGGTCTGAATCCTCAAACGACTTCCTCCTTTCCTCCCTGCATGGTCGCAGCCCTCCTCCTCCTCCGTCCGCCCCCGATTCCTGTACTTTCACACACATTCATATTTCATGGCAGCATCATAGTGAAGCTCCCACCTCCGCCCGAACACATCTGCACTCCTGACACGTTAAGTATGATATAGGACTTTCTGTGTCAGCGAAACAGGCTGTAAATCGTCAGTTTGGACAAATAAAAGACACAAGAATGAACAAAAAAAAACCCCATCCCAACAGGATTAAGAGCAGAGACAAGTGCCAGATGAGTGGAGCTTCATTCATCAAGTGTGAAGAAGTCAGACAGACAGATCAGCAGCAGAGAACAGGTCGAAGCTCAACCCCTGCTGCCTGAACATCAGCACTTGTCCTGATCCCAAAATATTTGAGTTCTAAGGAAAGGCAACCAACAATCTTCTCCATCTCCTGCAGATTCTCATGCAGGTCCCGTTGGAGACCAAATATTTCACATTTCAGCCGAGAAGTTCAGTTTATCTGATTTCATTTTGCAAGCCAGCTCCTCTGAGACTTCTCTGAGACTTCTCCGGTCCCTCTTGGTTTCATAGTTTGGTGCTAAGGGCCTGGAGAGGATCCATCCATCCATCCATTTTCAGTTGTAATCAGGGTTGGATTGCAGGGCCAGAGTAATGTGCATACCATAATGAAATGTAATGAAATTCACAGATTTATACTTTTAAAGAACCTCCTTCCTGCCCTGCTCTCGTCGCTCGATGCTTCAGACGTTTGTTTGTAGTTAAAACTTAACGCTAACTCAGCTTTTCTGTCCAACTCTCTGCTGACCGGCCAATAAGTGATGACTTAAGTTTGGTGCTTTCTGAAGGAAGTTTAAGTTGATTTACAAAAAACAGAAATCTGTGTTTTTACGTCTCAGTTTCCTGGTTGTGGAAAATGTTATTACTTATATTTTATTACAGTAAAATGGATTTTCATGTTTACCAAAGAGACTATTTTAGCTCCATAAGTGTTTTTGGCCGTGGCGCTGTGTGGTGCGGTGCAGAATCACACTTCTGGTCTTAATTCTTGGACAAGATGACGGTTGCTTGGAGTATGGACACATTAAATCAGTGTTTTTCTTTGTGAACCGTTGGAACGTCTCTTGTTTTGGGTTGGCCAGACTCTGCTGCAAATATCTGATTCTACATCTGGAGACAGTTCTAATAGTAGATTGTGTAAAACACCCAACAAACAGGGTTACATCAGTCCATATATGGTAATTGGGTTGGAAACGGGGCCCGGTCTGTGCCTGGGTGTCCAGGACCTGAGGTCCAAGAGGGATTTTCACATTTTATTTCTCTATATTTCTGGTGTTTACAAGCTGGACTGGAGAGAGACCGTGGAAAACAGAGAAGCGCTTGTTCGTTTTTATCCACCTGCCATGTTTACGCGCCAGTTCCTAGACACACGTACCGTAAGCGCCAGTTACGGTAACAGTATAATTTACCCGCTGCATGTTTTGAATCCTAAACTGCAGCTTATATCCCTGTGTTTAAGTTTACACTGAGGTGCAGCTGAGTCATGTTTTCCAGTTGGAGGAAAGATGCAGTTCACAGGTTTGGCACCGATTTCTCCCACACTTTTTCCTGAGCCAGTTAATTGGCGGAAAACATGAGGGAAGATTTTGTTATTTTTCTCCTGAGTTCTTCCAAGATTCCTCCAACTTTTCAAAGATACCATAGGTGACAGGCCCGTCACTGGGGGACAGAGACTGAGGAGAACTCTGTCTCACTTTGGTTCCATCCTGGTTCCTTGTCCCTGCTCTGTTGATCACACCTGCATTATTGTGATTTGGAGTTTTAAATCAGATGAATTCCTTCAGCAGCTATATCTTATTTGGAGTCAGAAGAAATCAAAATATTTATCATCTACTTCCCAGTTTCCAGTTTACCTTGGAATGATCAGATTCCATCAACTTCTGCTGCCAAACAAACAGGGAGAGAAAACATTTGTCAACATTCTTATTAGTTATATCAACATGGAGTCTGAGCCGCAGCGTTTCTGATCCTGGGTGGCAGTCGTATCACGACATCTAGAGGAAAACAAGCCGCCTGTTTATCAACACTAACTTTTTCGGCTTACTGACTGTTGATTGTTTTGTTATTATTCTTGGTCCTCACTTATTTTTTGACAGTGTGCGCGATTATTTTTAAAAAATGATCTAAAACCTTTTTTTTTTTTGTATTTTGATCCCATTTTGGCAAAATTAACTTTCATATTTGTTTCTACTGTTGCCGTTTCCGTAGGTGTGTTTAGATTTGTTTGCTTTGGTTAATGTGCAGCTGTTTCAGGCCTGTTTTTTGGTTTATTTCACTATGGCTTCAAATTTTACTCAGTATTTTATTTTTACTTTCGTTATTATGAGGTACTTTATTATTTGAGAAAACATAGAAATACATGTGATAATCATCAAGTACATACACAGAGTTGGAAATAAACGTTTTTAAAGTTTTAAGACACATCTTTTCAACTACATCCAAGAAAGAAAGTCCAGTCAAACGAGAAACTTGGGAAATTCGGTACACATGTGCAGACACACATTTAAAGAAACCCATGAGACGTGAAACACACACACACACACACACACGTACTCATGTATGAGGCTTGTACACATTGTCCAAAGACTCCCTTCCTGGAGCCTGAGAACATAAAGCCGTTTCTAATGAGTTTGTGCGCTGTGGTTGTGGATTTTTCTAAAGAAAAGAGTCTGGAGAAGGTCCAGCTTCCCCAGTGGGAGTCCTCACACACACACACACACACACACACACACACACACAAAGATGGGAGTGAGGGATGGAGGGTAAAGTCAGTCCTTACCAACAATAGTCAACAGACAGCCACATTCATGCAGTCAAACACCGGTCATTAGAATGTCAGCACTAATTAGAGGAACCCCCCTCTCTCCCCGACTCACCCTCCCTCCCTCCGTCTCCCTCTCTTTCCTTCCGTATATTTTTATGATGTCAAGCTGGAGAGGGTCCTAATCATGACCAAACCGGGTCGATGTGGTGGAGAGTCAAATAAATCTCCCAGGGATGATTCCAAACGGATGTTTTCACTTTCAGGGCGACTTCTTCTACGATTTCAACTTTTCCTTCTCAGGCTGATAGAAGAAAGTCAATCACTTTCCTTATATTTCAACATTTTACAAACATAAAAACTCTGAACTCAGCATCGCTCCCTAGTCGCTGTCATGGCAGGCATGGGCAAACTAAGGCTCAGGGGCCAGATGTGGCTCGTTCTGCTTTGTGAACCGGCCTGTAAAACTTCTCTTAATTATATACTCAAATATGGTCCATTGCTGTGTAATAAACAACTTTTTTTCAGGTTAGGAAACTGTTGCATAGACATAAAAGTTCTTGTAAGCTCCTGCAGGCCATATATAATCACCTGCATGGCCCATATGTCTCAGTTCTCCATCTGTCTGCTCCTGACCTGGCCCCTGCTCCCTATTTTAGGACCACATGTGGCCCCTGAGTCAAAAAGTTTGTCCACGCCTGCATTAGGGGCCATGACCTGGAGTTTGAACCACCTTTAACTGGTCATGTCAATGGTCAGTACAGTTTGACATGAATGGACAGACTTTATGGTTGGAACGACTGATGTTTCAACAAATGTTTCTGCGATTGATTGGTGTTTATTGTAGTTACATTGTTGTGTAGTGAGAAAATAATATTTTCTAGGTTAAAGAATTCAGCAGCACTGTAGTACAAGGAAATTGCTTTTTAAGTTCTTGCACACAAAATGACTAAGCGGACCACATTTTGGCCACGGGCCTTGAGTTTGACATAAGAGGAATGAGTCTTTTGCACCTCTGAGGTCTGAACACGGACGCTGAGGTGTTTTTTACAGTCCAGTCTCTGGGCCAGATGAGGTTGTGTGGTGCTGTAAAGTGTTGAGGACTGCTGGGTGATAATGATTCCAACACAAATAAACACAGTGAAGCCCCCTGAACCCCCCGGCCCCCGCCCCACCTTATAAACAGCTAATGTTTTCTCTAACAGCCAAAGAGAATAAAAGAATAAAAGCAATTACTCTAATATGTCCCAATTACACAACAAGATATTTTAAAGAATTCACAGAATTCTCTCTCTCTGTCTGTCTTACTCTCTGTGTCTGTCTGTCTCTGACGCACTCCAGGGAGGGTGAGATCTGAGAGGCTGCTGTGCCAGAGTTCAGTAAATTCCAGAACAGTACACAATGCACAGAGACTTTGTGTCCAGCTGTGTTTGACTGCATAACAACCGGGAACAGAACCAGTGAATGAACTGCAGCAGTGACAGTGGATCAGTTGGAATCAGGATGTTGAGATAACACTGATAACATCACAGTGTGACTCGACTCCATGGTGTTGAAGGAGATAAAGTAGCAGAAACTCGAAAATCCTTGCCTGTGTGTGGTGAACTGGAAAGTTGTCTCTAACTGTTGGGATCCTTCCCAGCTCCTGGTCCAGGTCCAGAGCCTGGAAAGGTTTTGAGAGGTAAACTGTAATTCAATTAATGATGTGGATTTAAGGACGTTTTACTTTGAAATGTCTTCATAGAACTTGTTGAAATCCTGTTTTAATCAAACCCTGCTCTGTTTACATCCAATTTTCATCAACATTTAATGGAACTCCTTTAAATTTTCTCCAAATTCTTTTTTTTTTCTGTTCACTTTGAGTTTAACTTACCCACAGAGTTGCGTAATTGCCCTTAAATCCCTTTCGTACATGTTTGGTTCTCACTGGAGGCAGTTTCTGGTTCAGTCCTAGAGTTTTTGTTTTTCAGTCAACACCAAAGTGCGTTAGGTTTCATGACTGAAATGAAGCGTGAAGTGAAACAGCTTTGTTTACCCCCGTGTGTCAGTTATGTGGACTTTACTGCAGTTGTAAACCAGATGAGGGAGGTGATTAAAACGCTGCACTTTATTGCACGCAGCAGGCAACAGAGGAGGAACTCTGTGTGTGTGTGTCATGCAATTAATTAACAATTTCAGTGATTTATAGATTATTGACGACATTTTCCCATAATTAAAATGTTAGGACTACAACAATAAATCAAACACTTGTAGCAGAACGAAGAGAAAAACCTCTTCCATTTGACGTAAATGTTCAACTAAACTGTTGTGTTTATTATGTAAAATTTTTTTAAATATCTGGACTAGTTAATGCATCTCGGTTACATCTTATTGATTTTCAACTTTTATGTTGTCACCTGTTTGTGTCTTCTAGTGGTTCATTTGAGTACTGCATGTTACTGTCCTTTGTTGCAGGTACTGAATGAAAATAGTTTACTAAAGTTGATTTTTATAACTTTATTACAGCCTCTAAACCAAGGTTATGAGACTTTGATTCAGTTTTGTTTGTGAGAGCGACTTACTGGAACCGACTCTTCTCTGTGCTCGCTCCACAGAGGAGGTCAGAGGCTGGTTTCTTCTAAAATCCCTGGGAGTAAACTCCTGGTGTGCAACCAATTTTACACGCTTTTTTCAAGTTTTAAGACCTCACTGACAAACATGTCTTCAGTTCATATGAACTACGATAAAAGACAGTTAAAAGTCATGTATAAAACGTAAAATCCTACATTTCTGATACCCTTTGTGACGTCACCTGCTGGGGAAACGCATTATTGCAGGGAAAAGGCTGAAGTAAAGAAGAATGCAGAACAACAGTTCTTAAATTCCACACCAACAAAGACAAATGCAGTCCACGTGTGTCTCTCTGAGCTCAGTCTGCCACACAACACCACCCTTTCTTTGATGTCTGCCACATCAGACACACTCCACACCTACAGGTCAACCAGCCCCCACCTCCTCCACCACCACCACCACCTCCACAACCTCGGCTGTCACTCAGTGTTTTTACCATGTCACTTTGTGTGTTTTTGCTTAAAAAATGTTCCTGAAGTGCTCCTGATTTTTTTTGATAGATTAATTATCAGTCCCATCAAAAATAATCAATTCTAGAAACATTTATTTATACAATTTATGATGTGCAAAGTCAACATGATCAGAACTCTGGGTTTAAAAGGTCCATTTGGCAATTAGAGTTTTTATAATAGTAGCCAGTGCTGTGTTGGAGCAGTGATGCAGAAGGTTGCCACAGCTGCACAAATTGTTTCGGGAATTGTTATGGTGACGTTTAGCCGTGACTGCAGTTGCAAAGTCAAGGAATGGGACGCACATGGAGAAGAGTGTGAGTTCACGACCCTTGAAAACGACATGTGCTTCATGCACAATAACTCTGTCTCCATAAATGTGACAAAAGAGATTCTGTCTGTTTGCGTCTGAGGCTGTTAGGAATTAATAACCGTCAGGATGACGATGACAACAGCTGTGAGCAGATGAAAACAAACACAGGTCGTAGTCAAGAGGACGATTCATTTTCATCTCGTATCCAGTCTCACAAAATCACGTTTTTTTTTTATTTTTTAAATGTACACAATGTCAGAAACATACCACCTTAAAACTGAGGAAGAGCTTCAAAGTCACAAGAGAGAACTTTAAAAATAAAATCTTGAGCACTAAAGCAGAATGCAAAGAATTGGTATTTCCGTTGTAAAAAAAAAAATAGTCAAATTGATCTGACCTGGAAGTGAAATTGTTTTTAGAAATCTGAGAGCTATTTCACAACCAAATCATTTAATTCTCTAATGAATAATAGCTCAATATAAAACCTGTGACTTTAACGTTAAAGTTTAAGTTATTTCCATCTAAAAGTACAACTTTGTGTTTGTTACTGCAACTGGAAACGGGTAAACCAGGTCAAGACTTACATTTAATGTGTTGACAGTTTTGAGGCTTTGGATTCTTTTTGGAAGTATTTCCTAGATTAGCTGTTTGGTTTGGCCGTCCCGTGTTGACATGAAGAATGCAGATGAGCCGTTTGGCCTTGATCATGCAAACAAAACACTTTGTTTTTCCAATCATCTGCTTCTCGGGGCATTTTTCTTCTCCCCCTTAGGTTACGGGTACAGTTTGACTGCAAAAACAAAGAATCACCGTGAAACATTTGATCAAATCCTCCATTTCCAGCTGCTCTGCTGGACCGCTTCACTGAGACGTGTGGGTTTTTGCGTCCGTCTCGGTTTGCAGTTGGTGTATGGTGTTGTCAGGAATGTTGTGTGATTGTTTTATTATGGTGATGGACCGCAGTGGTGAGCTATTCTATTTGTTTAAGTCTGGGATTCAACACAAGCAGGACTGGGATGCAGGTTGGAAATCGAAAACGACAAGAGAAAATATTTCCTTTAATAACAGGAAATTAGACCCAAGAGCTGCGTCTTTTATTTCTGCTTGGCTTTTGTGGCTAAGATATCTAACACGCTATTTTCATTTGAGTGATTTAGTGCAAAAATGTTTGCAATAATTGTATAAAACCAAACCAACATTTCTGACATCACCTGATATACACAGACATGTGATTCTAGCAAATTTGACAAAGCACAAACATCAGATTTCACTATCAGACCAAAAATCCATTATGATCCAACTGTTATAACAGAAATAAGTCGATAATATCCAACATCCCTTTTTAAAACCAATGTTTTTGGGGTTGAATATGCAAGGATCTGGGTGGAATACCTCAGTATTCACCTGTAGGAGGAGTCCGAGTGACCATGAGGGTTCAAGTCCTCCAAGAAAATGCTGCCAAAAACCAAATTTGCATTGAGGTTGAAATATTGAACAGGAAGTGATATTTAGACTCAGCCACTGACTTTTGATGTCACCACAAAGACGTCTCATTGTTCAGATTCTCAGGCCTGTTCCTTAACAAAAATCCTTTTCTTCTTCTGCCATTTCCTCTCCTTCCTCCTGCTGCTGGCACCTCCTCAAAGCCGTTGTTGAGCTTCTGTCCGGGTGAAGGTGGTTGTTTCTCTCACTGTGCTTTGGTAGATGTGGTTTTCGTACCTCAGAGGTATGAAACAGGTGTCAGCGGAGAAACTGCCGCTTCATTGTTTCTCCAGGTTTGGTATTTTTCTCATCCTCCCACTCCCAACTCAGATGTCTCGCTGTCACCACCGTCTGATCGCTCGTACAAACTGCTGTCCTTCTTGTTTGGTATCGTATTCCGACTCTGTCTGCAGACGATACAGAACCTGGTCTGTCTCTCAGCCACAGAAGAATAATATGAAACATTTAGAATTGGAAATGACTCGGCCCCTAACTGTTATTTTACCTGAACAATGAAAACAGGCCTATTAGGGCTGCAGGGTTTTTGGACCATTTTTGGAGTATTTATTACCTTTGCTGCATAAAAGTGCAAATATTATTTCCTCAAAGGAAGAAACTGAAAACCTGGTCAGGTCTAATATTGAACATCACATCTCAAATAGAACAAAGCTCCACTTGACACCAGGAGCAGGCTTTCATCTGATGGTGTCCAACCAGAAGCTTCCAAAGAACACAGTTAACCTGCTGTAACCAGTTATTCTGGCCCTTCATCTCTGCTCTGCTGTTTGGTTTGGAGACTGCAGGAGGCTGAGGACGGTGCGTTTGCTGCAGCCTGATTCCAATAAGGCCTCTAACCCAGATCAGCCTGTTCATTTGAGGCACTTATCAAATTAGTTCCATTAAAGGCTAATCTCTGTTTGAAGAGTCAAAGGTCGAGATCAAAGAAGGCTCTGGAGATTTTCAGACTGTTTTTGTGAAGGTGTCGAGGCGTAAGGTCGCGGAGAGACGCTGGTCTGGAGGTTCCAGAGTCTGAGTCTGAGTCTGAGCGACAGACGACTCTTTATAACCGTTTGTCGTTCCGTCCTAACACTGAGAGGCACAGTTGGACTGTTAGAAGACGCCGACTGAAACACAGCAGCTGAAATGATCCAAACACTGACTTATAAACACAAATTAAAGTGATTTAATTCTGCCTTTCCTAAGAAAACAAGTAACAGAAAAATAACAGGCAACTCAACAACGTAAACAAGATAAACGCCGTTACTGCAGAAACATTTGGTTTTGAAAATAGTTCTCTCCTGGAGCACATCTGGGGGAATTTCTTTTTGTTTGTTTTATGGCGTTAACCTAGAAAATGTCACTAAGGGTTTGACTCATACACAGTACAAAACTACATTAAAAAAACATCATTTTTTTATTTGTTTTTGTGTTTTTGTGTGAGACTGAAGTTGCAGAGAAAGTGGTGAAAAACTGAGGTTCATTTGTCGCTGAAACAAACTGACACTTAACCTGTGAAAGATCGATACAAATGCGACTATTTGCGTGGGTTGAAGTTGGACCGACACCACAGACTGTGGTCGTGTGAACGCTGCTGCGTTGATGCAGAGAAAATGGTGATTCCACAGTGAAAGTGCAGCTGTCGTCTGGTTGGACTCGTCCTGGTTCTGGTTCTGGGATAAAGTGTCTTTTTCTCCAGTGAAGAATTCAAAGAGCGTGAAGCTGTGAGCGTCAAACTAATCCACCGTCCATGTTGTTGCCATGCCACCGTGTGTGTATGTGTGTTTATATTTGGGTGCATGGTGTGTGTGTGAGTGTGTGAAACATGAAGACGAACCAACAGGGCAGAGATGACTTTCCCACTTTATATGATCGTGACTTTAATGACTTTATCAGACATAAATCTCCTCTTTCACTTTAATTCAATTCATCAAGTTTGTCTGGAAGGAACAAAACTCTCACTCAGAGAAGTTACCTTCACAGCTGGACCAACAGACCGACCTCAGCAGGTTCTACTAATACTGATGTATCAGATGTGCTTTTGTACCAACTTTGAGTTTTTATGTTGTTGTGTTTATAACGTCAACCCTTGGTTTTTCCAGATTCATATTTACGCAAAACTAGAGTTTGTTTCCATTTAAAAAAAAAAACCTTCCTTACACATGGAGAGAAGGGAAAAGTACAACAGTGACGTCAATTTCTTTTAATAAATATTACTTTATAAATATTACTAAAATTACTAAATATTACTGGGACTTTGTCCCAGCTTTAATTTTAGTCCACTGTGGACAAGGAGTTTTTATAATAGTGTTTTCCCTAAATCAGTGCATGGAGCTCATGTCGGTAAATTAAATGTTATTTTCTCAAACTGCTGAAATTCCATCAGTTCTCCGAGAACCTCATCTGATGATGTCATGTCTCAGGATTGTGGCGCTGACCTTCATCACCATCATCATTTGGTGTCCCCGCAGGTCAGATGCAGTACTACGGCATATTACCGTACAGCCACAGAGTCTGGTTGTTCTCAAAACTGGGCTCTGATGTTCTGTCGGTGTTGTTCTCTTACATCACCACAACAACAAGGCATCATGGGTATTTATTTACAGCCACTAAGTGTAGTAAACAAAGTAATGACAACAATCATGTTGTGTCTGTGATGTGACCATGATTTAATGCAACATTTGTACCATTATCTTCATCAGTGTCATCATCACAGGGTTAAACTGTTGGTAGGAAGAAGATTTCTCTTCACTTTGGCTTTTTGATTGTGTAAAAGTAGTTTTATTTTTTTTTTTTAGAAACCATTATGGCTTCAAGCCTGTGGTAAAAGACTTCCGATTGGCAGCTGTTGTCCTACATTGTTACCTGTTTGTTCTTCCACATGGACATGGACTCAGTCCATGAGACTCCATTGTTGACAGACCGTCCTTTCAGTGATTCATCTCCTTAAAGAGTTTTGAGCTTATTTAGTTTTTACATAATTAGGAATAAACACATATACAATGAGCAGAACTTTGAATTCCTGGTGTGCAACGCTGTAGATCCTCAGTGCTCTTCTCTGCAGCGTGTTCTTGGCACAGACTCAAACACACACTCACACACGTGGACCTGGAGACCATGTGGAAACAGAATTCAGCCAATATCAGATAGAACCGGGGCATCGCTGTGTCAGCGAGGACGTTCCTCTGAAACTTCTGTGAATTCTCCTTTTCATTTCCAGAGGTTTGTTTTGCTCACAGTGGTCCCTGCTGTCCTGTCCTGCAGAGGGCAACGCTGGGGATTCTGTTTCATAATATTCTGCCGAGTATCGAGGCGCAGCGTTACCGCACAGCGTGTCTTTATCATAACATGGTGAAGGAGATTGTTTTCTCTGGGGTCGGAGTTAAGAGAGGAGATAAATATGAGAGGAGATCAATGCTGCAGCCAAACACAACAGAACAGAACAACATTGGCAGAGGCTCAAGTCCCTGCAAGGATGACGTTAACGGGCTGTAGAGAAAAGGATATAACAATCCGGCTTGATTTAGTCTTCATCTGTGAAACCTGGACCAGATATTTACCATGGTGTTCCTACAGAGGTCAGCTTTAAGTTATTCCAAACATCTGCTGTTATATTGTTGCTTTTATGTAGTAGAATCTGATAAAATTATGACGATCGTGATAAAAATCATCAAACATAAACTCAAATATGATTTTGTTTTTTTCATTTCCCAGTCTCCCGCTCCCACGTCTCTTCAAAGCAGCAGGAGCTGCTGGTGGAGAACGTGACCCGGATGACGGAGCGATCACAGCTTCATCAGCAGACTCTGAGTGAGCCGTCTTCTCAGGCTGACCTGCTGGAGAACATTTGGAAGCTGGAGAACCTCTTCCAGAACCACAGTGATTGGCTGCAGAGGCTGGAGATCCTCATTAAGGTACGAGAAGGTCACCTTTCTGGATGGATGTGAATGAGATGATGTGGAGCAGTTGGTCATTTCAGTGCTTTTACAGAGCGTGGAGGTGGAGCTACGCAGCGTCCACGCCTACTCCCTTCAGTCTGAAGGATACCTGGTGCAGCTGGACGACAGGTTGTCCAGTCTGAGCAGCTCTGCCACCAGGAACCTGTCCAGCTTGATCTCAGAGGTGTCACGAGCCTCGACTTGGTTGAGGGACCAGGACCACATGCTCAGGTACTTCAATATAGACTGGACCTGGATCTGGATTAGAATGAAGCCTCGTGTTCATCTTGGGTTTTTCGACACCTTCAGGGAAACCTCAGGGAAAGTGAGTGGGTTGAGAGAGAAGCTGGATGAAGTGAACTGGATGGTGGGAGCTGTCAATCACACTTTCAGCAATGACATCAGTATCCACAACCTGAAGATCCAGGACCTGCAGGTTCATCACAGTCTCTCTTCACCAGGTGGTTTATCTTAAAAAAGATTTGTAACTGATTATTTTCTACTGCTTTTTTGACTCCAGATCCAGATCAGCAACATCACAGAAGATACCAGCAGTTTATGGGTGACCCACGTCCACACGGAGGCCCAGCTGAGGAACGAGATGGAGATTCTGAACACCATCACTGAGGACCTGCGTCTGAAGGACTGGGAACACTCCCTGACTCTGAAGAACATCACCATTTTAGAAGGTACAAATTGTGATTTTGATGGTTTTGCAACTGGACCCTGAGCTGAAAATGTCCAACAACAAATGAAAAACTTGGGAAAATTTCATCACAACATGAGAACTCTTGGTTTTATGAGTCATTTGGTGGAAATTCAGCAGAAATTACCGGTTGTTTTTGGCCAAAATATTTTTGCACCACAGTTAATTGTAACCAAACCGTTTGAGTGTGATTTTGACAGTTAGGGATGATGACCCCAGGGTGTTGGGCAATTTTCACCCTCAGTGAGGACAACAACAACTTCACGATTTCCGAGGTGTTAAAAACAAACGAGAAATGTTGTCACGAAAAACTGGTGAAGTGAAGCCAGTGTCAGAGAGCAGGTCGGCCTTCTTCTTCTCCTTCTTCTCCTTCTCCTCCTTCTCCTTCTTCTTCTCCTTCTTCTCTTTCTTCTTCTTCTTCTCCTTCTTCTCCTTCTACTTTTAGACTCACTAATGTTTCTTCACAGCCTCTTACATGCGCTGATAAGTGTGTGTAATGGAGTTTTACGTCCGACCGTTTTTCGTAAATGAGCCGTAACTCGTGGGTTCATTCTAGCTGCCAACTCCAGCAGCTCTGTCACAGCTCACCTGGAATAATCCTTTCCACCATCTCATGGTTTTAGCGCTCTATTTCATCTGGAAGATTTCCCATCATGCTCCAGTATCCACCTGCAGACATGAACATGAACACAGGGTTAGTTCAGGTTCTGAACTAGTGTTAGTGAATCTGGGACTAAATCTGAGTAGTAGGTTCAGGTCACAGGGACAGTTGTAACGTATTGTAGATGACGACTAAAGACAGACGTCTGTGGTTCCACCGGGTCTGTGCCGTCTTGATAAGGACCATATTTGTCCTCCAACCATCCTATAGAACCGTCCTTCTCTTCTGACTCCCCGTAGTCTCTGAACAAACTGACCTGAAGTCAGTGAAGGTGTTAAAACAATGAAAATGAGTCACAGCTGCAACATGTGCCTTGGTAACGTATGATCCAAACACGACACAGATGCCTTATTAAAAACCTACAACTTTAACGTAACCAGACCTTAAATATATGAAGGAAATGAAAACACGCTCAGTGCAGCAGAACGTGAGAACGTTGACTGAAGCGAAGCGATGTTCTGCAGAGGGACCCTCAGTAACAGGCCAACTCGTCCAGATTCATGTTTGCATTAGAAGTGAATGAAAGTCACCACGACACGCTGAAGATATTTTTACACTGTGGGGATTATGGACCTGGGGACATTGAACAAATGTTCTCCCTCCAACCTGCGGGGCGCTGATTAAAGTGGACCGTCTGTGATTCTCACTGTCGCTGAACCGAAACGCTTTAAAAATCAGGATAGGTATGTTGTGATGTAATGCTGGCCTGGGACACGGAGCAGCCTGATTGATGGCAACTGAACGTGAACGGGACCTTGAGCCTCGGTGGACGTCTGCTTCACATGTGGGTGGGATGTCTCTCCCCCCGAGCCTGGAAACAATTGTGGGTTAAATTTAGACGCTGCCCTCAGAGAGAAGGACTCGAGCGCCCGGGCTCTGTCATTAGTTTGAGATGAGGCGCCCGTTTGTTTGTTGTAAGCACTTCAGCCAAGAAGGTCTTACATCTCCGTCCATGTTTATCTTCTCCTTTGTTGTTTCTCAAGTTTCTCTGTTTCTGTCCAGTTTCATGCAGCTTTATTAAAAAATATGTGTATTTGGATTCTGAGTAAGTCCCTATTTAGCCCTGTGTGACATGATGTTTGTTACGTCAGCTTTTACCCACTGTAGCCTCCATTCCTGTGTCTCATTAGTCTCTGGGCACATTTGTGTTTTCAAAGCTGGAAAACATTTCTAAGGAATCACATCACGGATATTTTCACCCAGTAACATCACCTTGTCTCCCGGTAGCAGCGAGTGTTCACGTAGATCAGTGTCCAAAAATGGTCAATTGGTGTCGGTCCAGTTTGATGTTGTTTGTATCTGAAGCTAAAGACGCCCCAGAAGAACGAAAACTCGCAAACTCAACCCTTAGAGCAGACAGTGGAGCAGGATGTGACCTGATGTAAAGTTCATCCTGCAGAATTCTGCAACCAAGAGATGTTGTGATGAAAACACGACTGGAGAGAGAACAGAGATGGATTTGATCAAATAAAAAACAAACAACAACAAATCCGTCTTTAATTCATCATATCCTTGTATCAGGGTCAAAATTCTTGAGGGGAAATTCTTCTTTTCCTCTTTGAACTCATCAGTCTGAACACAGAACACATTCATCCTGTGGCATTTTCTTCCCCTAATGCAACCCACGCCATCAAACTACACACTTCTGCTCTGAACTCATCTCAACATCTTCATATTCAACCTCCGTCTCTTTCATTTCTGCAGCGTCAGCCTGCAGGTCACAGCTGAGCTCTTAAATCTTCTGCAGCCAGTGTCAGCTGGAGCGGAGCTGGAACTGCGAGGAACAGCCAACAGAAACAACCCCACGTTGTCCCGTTCCACGCTGCTCCGTGTTGTGCTGCACTCTGTTTCCATCCTCTTAACTTCTCCCGCTTGTTGAGTCGCATTGTGGGCTGTAAAGTTTTCAGGCTGTGTTGGAATCCATTCAGTATAAATTCAACTGGAAAATCCCTTGAATGTCTTTGAAGGTTCAAAGTACCTGCAGTAATGGGAGACATTTGAAGACGCATGAGATCATTGGACAGAAACAGACCTGATACTGAAATTCCTGAAAAAGATCAGGTTTCATATTAAAGAAAACAAATAATCAAGGAAGGATCGTAGCCAAAAATGTAATTTAGTTGAATTCTTGGAGCCAGTGTTCTTCGTTCCGTGGTATTCCCCTCCATCGGTTCCCTTCATGTTTCTGCTCCTTCAAAACCCCCCGTCCCCTCCATCATTACTTCTTTTTCTCAGCGTGTCCATGTGTTTCTTTTTGCAACGCTGTAATTGGCACAAATCAAAAGCGAGTTCTGCTGAGGTTTCATTTAATCTTTCATTTTACACCGGCAGCTTTACTGCCTTTGTGATGTAAAGAAATAAATGTACCTTTATAAAAGCATCAACAGTGGAGTCTAAATGAGGTCTTTTGGTTAAAAAAAATTCTATCCATATCAAAAAAACACATAATGTGAAACAGTAAGAGAAAGAACACAGGTCTACATGATATAATAATTCCTTGCAGTACCACCGTAGGCCTCTTGAAGTCATTAACCCCATGGCTTGTCGTCCTGAGGTCTTGGACTCGACACCTGACCGTCCACTGATCTTTTACTGATCTGGGAACTTGAGGTGAACCAAGATAAACTGTTTTATTCTAGTGACCTGGACTTGGAGACTTGGACTGGACTAAGACTTTCACAGTTTATTGATAACAGCACGGCTGGTTTGATAGATTGTGGGTCGACTGTATGTGGACGAAGCCAACGCTAACATGTCTCAGGAGGAAATAACATCCCACCCATAAATGTTTTATGTTCTCGTCCCATTCCATCTGTCTGGTTTAGCACTGGATGACAACACGCTGTGACTTTCTTCTGTTTGAGGGAAAGTTGCAGCCATTGTTAGAGGACAGACCTGTTAAAGCAGGGACAACGTTGCCAACACAAATAAATCAGTCCAAACTGTCTGCTTCCAATTGGTTCAAATGTCTCGTATACAGAGCGCAGCTGGTCCAACGTCTCCACAGTTGTATCCCATCAATACGGTTACGGCTCGTCGATGGTTGTCACGTCCATGTCAACACGTTGGACTTTACCATTCGTTAACACAACCTACGAGAAACAACAACTTAAGCCTATTTGCTGTCTTTAATTTGTCTGCACTCGCCCTTTGTTTTTTTTGGGATTTAAACCTTGAGGAAAATGATTTGACAGACTGCACCAGCGTTTGGATCCAAGAACCACAAGAACATGAAGTCACGGCTGGTTGTGGTGCAGCTTCAGTGACGTGCAGGCTTGTACAGATGGAGCTGGTGCTCAGTGTTAGTCATTGGTTGATCCCAGCTCAGCTGACGACTGGAAACGTTTACGGACACTAAAGATCCGTGGCGTACAATTTCAACGACAGGTTTGTTTGACTTTGTAAGATGCCAACACGTAATGTTTCCTTCCAAACTCTAAGGGGAAACACCTTCAGCATGGACCACAGATGATTAGATTGTATCCAATAATCTCCAGTGTGGACCACACCAGACATCACCATCAGAAGAAGAAACTCTTTTATCTTCACGCTAACTTAAGTCGTGATCTAAGTGAGATCTTTGACTTTGACTAATGGATCTCAGGTCTGAGGGATGAAGGATTTTACTCTGGTCCAAACTGAAGTTCCATACACTAACGCTCTAATCCTGTCTCCAGTGCTCATTTGTCTCCGTCTTTTCTGTATCCAGTCAACATCCTGCGTCATCAATGATCATAATGACTTTAACAACATCTACCTGATACAGTTCTATATACAGAACCTTGATGTTGTTGGGGATTTGTCGGATGTTGGCAGCACCGAGACGCCGCTGTTCCTCACCGTTGATGTGTTCTTGGACTCAGGGATCAGACGTGGATCCACGTTGATCCTGGAGGGGCCGCTCTGCTTGTTATTGTTGAAACTCTGTGGTAGTGGATTCCCCGGAGTTAGGAGATTAATAACGAGGTTTGCTTGAATAAGCTATGACCAAAGATGGCAGCTCTGCAGGACCACCATGAAGAAGAGTCACTTTTCAGATTTCACACACATTTTCCTGCTGGGTTTCTGAGGCCCGGTTGCAAAAGTGAAGGAGTCTTAATTCACGGTTAAATTACGCATAAAAGGCAGTGTCTAAGATGCCACAGCGCCCCCTATTTCAATCTGATAATTGATGTTAAAGGTCCTCAGGTTGTTACTAACTTACTTCTACTTGTAGAATAGAATTAATTTCAGAATTAATTGCAGGAATGAAACCTGGATTTTTATTAAAATTTCATGCAAAAAATGTTTGTGTTGCATCTGCAATCATATGTTGAGCATATACTTACAACTTTACTCATTTCATATGTCATTCTACGCAGGATATTTGTTAATTTACCATGTATTGGCGGTAGTGGTGGCCTAGTGGTTAAGGAAGCGGACTTGGGTCTGCAAGGTCACCTGTTCGAATCCCCCAAGTTACTGCTAAGGTGCACTTTCGTTGTGCGCTGTGGTGTGAATCACAGTGACAAAAAAGGAATTTAATCTCTTAATTAACTTTATTACTTTATACATTTGACTTGTTTCTGATGGCGCAGCGTTTGCATTTTTTTGTTTTCTCGATCAAACTCATCTTGAACCAATGAGTGGTTGTAACACAAACCAGATGCTATGTTCTTAGGGTCTGGTACACAAGAAAAATCTGCTGAACCTTAAAGGATGGATGGTAATGACGGTGTCACCTGACTGACGCGAATCACTAACTGGATGCACATGTGAAGCGGCAGCGGCGCAGATCAGATCAGTGTCTCAGAGTCGTTTGGCACTTTCTCAGATGCTGCAGATATAGAAGTGACGCGGCTCTGGAGGACAGGAAACTGTGGACATGAAGTGGACAATAAGAACCATTCCCTGGAGCTGTGTTCTCCAACATGTGGTTCCTATTGTGGCCAGACCTCTCTCCCCCTCTGTCTCTCTCTCTCCCTCTGTCTTAAATCTGTTGATCTGTCGTTAGGTCACTTTTTATTTCACTTTCTTGCTCCAAGTATAATAACTGTTTGAACTGAGGCTGCAGAGCAGCAGGTCTTCTGTGTGTGTGTGTGTGTGTGTGTGTGTGACCTCATTTTATGATATTGATCTAATCAGCAGGAATTAAAGAATCACATGTTGTTGAACTCCACAGATCTCAGAGCCACGTGTGTGGTTTCAGATGTTTCCCAATGAAAACTTTCGTTGGCTGCAGGTTTGATGATAGACAAGTGGTCTATATTTTAAGATGACTGTTGTATCTGTGTTCAGGAGCTACTAACCTTGGAGTGAAAGAGTCTGTGCTAAAGAGCAGGAATTCATCATTTGTTAGTGATGACTTCACTGTAGGAAATAAAAGAAAGAGGTTTGTCTGAGTTTAACCATCAGGCGAATGCACTGTGTAGTTGGTGAAGATAAGACCTGTTTGTAGGTTGTTATTGGCAAAAATGACTTGAATTTCTGCAAGATTTCTGCAAAAATAAAGATCATTTAATCCCCAACATTTTCCCAGGAACTTCACAGGCTTCATTCTGCACAATTGAGTGTCAGAAAATGGAGAACAATTAGATTGTTTTCCACTGGTTTCCCTTCAATTTATCGGAAAATTTCCTCAAGATTTAATCACGTATTTTTGTGTCATATTTTTTGGTCAAAGAAATATTTATTCCACTGCTTAGTTTGTATTTTTGGGAAAGTCTATCATGGAATTATCTTGTCTGTTTGCAGGACCTCCAGGACCAAAAGGAGAAAAGGGTGATACTGGATCCCTGGGGCCCCCCGGAGCACCTGGTCTGAGTGGATTGAGAGGTAAGCACAAGTTGGATACGTTTTTTTATAAACTAAGAGTTATGGGACAAATTCTGTGTGTGTGTGTGTGTGTGTGTGTGTGTGTGTGTGTGGTCGTGTATAGTTTTATTGAAGTGTTTTAGTCTCGACTCCAACCAATGGATCTGTTGGATTTGTTCAGTTCAGATTTAAAATTAAGAGATTTGCAACGTGGCGTTCAGTCGAGCTGTCGTGACGTCCACCTTCCCTCGAGAAGCTCCTTCAACGTCAGACCAGTCTTGTTCTGCACCAAAGCTGAGAGCCTGTGTTTTTGGTTCCATGCAGTCACTTTATTAATAACGAAGAATTAAAACAAAAATCCCATAAATCCACCAAAGAAAACAAGGCACACACGTCTCCTTGGGGGGATTTATTTTCAGACGGGGTGTGGACGACATGTCATCTGTCTTCATCTCTCAGGATAATTTCTCCAAAACCACAACACAAAGACTCAAACAGACAGAACCCTCGTTTCTGTGATGTTTTTTTTTTTTTTTTTTATAGATACTGTAAAATCCAAACAGCGTTCCACCTCCAGATGTTTGGTGACCTGACCTCCAGATCAGGACCACTTCATTCATCATTCTCACTGTAATGAATGATGACGTTCTCCCAAAAAGTATTATCTTCCTGCTGCAGAGAACTCCCCACACCTCCACACACCCCCACACACACACATGTACACACACATCTGCCACCATCAGATCACATCACACAAACTACACCCTCCAGCTCCGCTACATGTTTCCAGGAAAGTCCAGATGTATTAAGTGTAAAGTTAAATGAAAAACATGATTAGGTCGATGGAAACGTGACATTTTCGTATGTATATATAGAAACACACATCGCTATTCCTTTAGCGTAAGTTTCCGTAATTTCACGACCGTAAGGCGCGCCGTACTAAAAGGCTCAGCCTCAGTTTTGTGCCATTACTATATTTAACAAACACCTCATTATAAAGTGCGGGTTTATATACAATCCACGCCCACACTTCTCCCTTTAAGGTTCTCATGGTGTCCTCTACTACGTCCGCCTACAACCACAACACACACAAGCGTACAAGAGTGTTATTTAAAAAAAGAGCGGGAGCAAAACAGCACTCACACTTCCCCCTTTAACGTTCTCATGGTGTCCTCTATCACGTCCTCCTTACAGTAACAACACACACAGGGCGGGCCACACATTTTGAAGAAAATCTAAGACTTTTATGTGCGTCTTATAGTCGGGAAAATACGGAATACAAAGTATCAAACTTTAACAAGTGTGATACAACGATAGAGCAAAAAAAATTCATTATTTAATGTCTTGTATTAAATATCTTGCACAAAAAAATCACACAAATATCTATATGTAGATATGAGAGAGTCAGAAAGACAGTTTAAGTTCAACAACTTTCCTCTTTTCACAGTTTGTTCAACATAACAAGCAAAGAGAGATAAAAACTAGACTTTATTTGATTTAAAAAAAAAAGTGTTGCTACAATTCAATCCACTTCAGTTTTTTCTCACATTTCCTTGTTGCTACTTCTCATCTGCGACTAATCCAGCTGCAGTAAATTCCCTGTGGAACTTGTCAAACAGTTTTAGGTCACATCCCGTTCTGCAGCTTCTCCAAGTGACGATGGATCACGTCGTCCTGTTGGGATTCTGAGAAGAGAATTCAAAGCAGAGACACGCGACGCTGAGGCGAAGTCTGACTTCAGCCGTCATCAGTTTGTTTCCAGTTCTTGGCTGCGATGCCTTTCATTCCAATCGGAGACGTTTAGACCGCAGTCATGGTTGACAACAGTGCAATCAATATCTCTGTCTTCCATTCATTTCTAAGGCCTCGTCCGGTGCCTGTTGTGAACATGTGTTGTGTTGTGTTGCGGTGCCAGTGTGTTCTGGTTGTGTTTCTGCATCAGCCCAGATCTGAGATTCAACCGTTGGAGCTTCACTGAATTATGTCATGATTGGGAGGGAAATTAAAAGACAGATCTTTTTGGACACGTGAGGACATCAGTGAATCATGTTGATTTTTGTCTCAGATTACAAAAGCCCTGCATGATTTCTCCTGCTGATGCTTCTTGGATGTAGTTAAAACAGACCAGGATCTGGACTTGGGTTCTTCAAAGGTCTCTCAGTCATGACGTCAGATCTTCTCAGTTTCTTTCATCTACAGTAACTGTCCTCCTTCCTTCACTATATCCATGGATCTTCTCGCTTCACATCTCCTGCAAAAAATGTCTCTTGGATGATGAATCAACATCTTCATCCACACTCTCGTTGTCTCAGATCTCATCACCTTGAATGTCTCTTGAGGTTCTGTAGTTTGTCTTTTCTCTTGTCCCACAGGCAGCACCACTCGTCCACATCCTTAAATCTCTTCTTCTGTGTCTCCCTCCATCACAGGATTGACTGGAGAAAAAGGTCTGCAGGGCGTCCGTGGAGCTAAAGGGTCAGTGGGCGTGGACGGTCTCCAAGGAGAAAAAGGTGACGTTGGACCCGTTGGACCCAGAGGTACAGAAGACACGACAGACCTCACACAGTAGCAGTTTCTAGGCTGTTGTTTACTACCAGAGTTCAGCTGTGTCCCAGCAGCTCTCACTCGGAGACTCAGGTCTCTGCAGGCTGCAGGACATGTCCTCTCTGTCTTGCCAATGTCTCCCTCCACGTCCAAGTCTTTCACAGTGATGACATCACTAACAGGTGCTGCTGTTCCAGGGTTTGAGGGACGAGGCGGAGAGAGTCTGGCCGTGGAAGCTGAAACTGTACAAATATTTTCAGAAACAGCTGTTGGTTCTGTTTAAGTCCAGTCCCAGAGGAATTTACACAGAGATGAAAATATTCTGTACTGTGGTCAGGGAGGTTCTACAGCACGTTGGTGTCATCAGACTTATAATCACTTTAGAAGACCTAAAATATGAAACAATCACATGTTTGTCCTTTATGGGAGTTCCACCTGTCTGTGGTTCTGGTTTGGCTTCTTCTTCTCACTACATTAAACATGTGGTTAAGTTCTAGTGTTGATGACAGGTCTGGTCTGGAGAACTGATCTGTTCCACACTTTAAAGCAGACATTATGGGATATTATTAGACTGTAAATACAGGGTGAGTGAAGGTGAATGTACGGTGGGTTGAAATACTGAGCTGGAAATGTAGAAATAACAACAACAACATCAGTGAGTGAAAAAGGTTAAAATCATTTCTCTTTTCTTTTATTTTACAGCTTAGAAAATAATCAGAAAATATCAGATAATATTCGTCGAAATTATCAACATAATTGTCAGGTTTTGTGAAAAATCAAATTTCTCCTCTGATAATGAAGCTGTTTGTCCAAATTTGCCAAAATAACATGAAAATCCTGACATGTTTCCTCAGTTTTCTTCCATCGTGTCTTTCTGTTTATGTCACCAAAGATTCTTTCTTCACTATTTTATTTTTCTCTCCTCCAGGAGACAGAGGAGAACGAGGTTTTAAGGGGGAGAAAGGAGATCGAGGAGACAGAGGGGAGAAAACAGGTGAGAAATGAAATTAAATGTTTATTTATCAGTCAAAGAAGTGTTGGATTAAGGTTAGATTATCGTCAGAACGTCATGGTCCTGAATCCTCAGACCCGAGGCCCGTTCTACTGGATCCCTGCGTCCTCTTTCACTGGTTCTGGCTCAGTGGGCTGCGGGTCGGTGTGGTGGTAAACTGACACCGTGTACAGAACCACTAATATGGAATCAGGCAGGAAGAACAACATGAACCTCTGTGGCCCCCAAACCACACATTCATCTTCATTTAGACACAACATCACACATTGTAACACATATTTCTGGTGTGTTTGAAGTCCCCACAACCACTTTCTTCACTCCTCTTCTTCTTCTGCCTTGAAATTAGGTTTTATTAATGTGTGAAGTGACGGGTTTGAGAAAAAAAAAATAGAAATGCAATTATTTTATTCTTGTAAAACTGGAGGTCATATAAGGCCTTCAGAAGTTTTACGTTTTAGTTTTGTTTCTTGTTTTTGACCATTGTTGGAGGTCAGAGATGAAGAACTTACTCTGGTCCTGGTCCAGTTCTATTGAGTCCTTGGATTAGGAATTTTTGGGGAACTAGTTGGACAATCTGACAGATACTGAGACCAGCCTGAAGTAGGTTCTAAAGAGGAGCTGGAGATGTTGGAGTTGAAGCCCAACAGACAGTGGGCAGGGTGAGATAGAGGAGAATGAAGGAGAAGTTCTGGATCATCTCAAGCTCTGAGAGCATTTTTATGACATCAATTTATCAACGTGAAGAACGGAAATCCTTCTAAAACATCTATGAACCCCAGAAATCCTCCTTCTACCAACGGCTGGTTCTTCTCACCACTGATGTTTGATGTTCCTCAGAGGGACAGGACTCAGTGAGACCACATGGTGTCTGCTGTCAGGAATCTCAGCACCTTCATATCTTTTTGTCACAGAACATGTGAATCTTTTTCTTTAACACTTCAAAGTGGAGGAACAGAACATTCTCCTGGAGAAGTGGAGAACCTTCAGAAGTTTCTCTCCTGGGAAATCACACATTCATTCTCACATGTGTTGGGGATTAACACCCAGAAGTAAACTTCCTTCACCCGTCCTCTGCTCAAAGACCTTAAAGAATGAGAATTGGAATGAAACCTGGAGAAGTTCAGGTCCAGGATGGAGCCATTAGACCAACTATCATCTGCCCTAAACAGTTTCTTCTGTGCCGTCGCTGCTAGGTTGCTTCAGAACTTTTTTATTTTTTCAGATTGTGGTTGAACCCAGCGCAGAGATCCAGTGACTGATTCTGTTTTTCTCTTCACGTTCAGCCTCAGGAGTTTGATCTTCAGTTACATAAGGAGCAGAAAACAGGTCTGGAGTCGGTTTCACGTCATTTTTTAGAGGGAAAATCAAGGTTTGGTCTCCGTCCCCGTCTGGGAGAATTGAGAAGACGATAAAGATCTGTTTCTGCCACTGGAGCAGTAACTTCGCAGCATGTTTCACATCTTGATTTACGTTGGATTGTGAAAATATTTGATGAAATATTTTATTTTGCTCAGTGAGAGAGCAGATAATAATCAATGAATACCAAGAATGATGGAGTCGTGTTGCAGTGGAGGAGATGCTGGTGCGCTTGGTTTACTGATCAGGGCGTCGCGAAGGTCGGGTGGAGGTTGAAGCTGCGTATTGTTCCCTTTAGTGACGGGTTCAATGGATGAATATGACAAGGAGATTTCATCAAACTAAATATCAACAGATTTGTTTCCGTGGCAACAGAATAAGAACAAATATACTGACAGTGATGAAGAGAAAAACAAATGACGACTCTCTTTATTTATCAGTGGAAATATTTTCTTTCTTTCTTTCTTTCTTTACGTGCCCTGCCCCATGTTTGGACAGATTGAATCCCTGGCTCTGATTTGTGGCCTTGCAGCAGATATGATAACACAATCAGATTGTTGTAAATCTTCTCATCTGTGTAAAGGATGTGAACTTTATGATGGTCTGATGACTGTTGCGATGAAGCATCTGGAGGATGAAGAACACTTGTCCGCACAGAGTCTTCTCGTTCCTCCTCCTGGTAAAGTCTCAGGAGGTGGAGGTTCACAGTGAAACTCTGGAGCATCTGCCCGAACACGATGACAATCCAACAAAACTTTGCGACCAGAGCAGATGCAGAACATTGGACTCAGACATGAAGTCATCAATTTTGCCTGTTATTCAGTGACAGAAAAAGCCGTTCATCATCTCCTTGATTTATTTTACTTCTTCCAGAGAGGTTGCCTCATAAACAGTCGCAGAGATGTTGGACGTCCAGGACCTTCTGAGATGAATGATTTCACCACAGACTCTGATTAGAAATTAGTGGAAAATTGTTTGTTTCTTATACCACATCTAAAAAATCTAAATTTGGAGTGGAGAGGGAAGACGATGATGTGGTTTCAGTTGGAACCGTTTAGGAAACAGAGAAAAAACAGTCCCGTCAACTGACGCCACCAACAGGCAGCTCACCGCCGTTTGTTTACGACTCATCATATTAGTTTGATTATCTGGTCATTAATCATCCTGTAAACACTCAGTGGAGTGGAACAACCCGTGGAGTGTGGCTCCGTCCAGTGCCTAATTGTCCTTTTCTTAACTGTTGCAGTGGATGAGATGCTGGTGCGCTTGGTGAACGGATCGGGGCCTCACGAAGGTCGGGTGGAGGTTTTCCACGAGCGTCGCTGGGGAACGGTTTGTGACGACGTCTGGGACAAAAAGGACGGAGACGTGGTGTGCAGGATGCTGGGATACAGAGGAGCCGAACAGATTCACAGGACGGGACGCTTTGGACACGGTAAGACACACGCACATGGAGGGGGGACAGTCCAACGTCCTGTTTATCATATTTTATCAACCACAAAAACAACGTAGTGTCGCTGTTTTTTTATATGAACAATATGCATTGAAGAATCTGAAGTTACCAGGTCTCCAGACCACAGAGCTGAGTGGATATTTCATTCCAAACATCTAGAACCTCCTGGTTTGATGTCTTTCTCGGTGCAACATCAACATCAGTCAGAAAAATGAACCACGAAGCCGTGACAAACGTTCATTAGCAGCAGTCAACGTGAGCGGATGTGACACGACGGCCCAGCTGTGGATCACGCTTGGCTTCATGGACCCTGAGGGTGTCCCTGCCCCCACTTTTGAAACCACTGCCCTAGAATCTAAAGCCCAGATATGAACAACAGATGACGTTGTTCTGCCTCCTTTTGTTCTTATTTTCACATGAGGTCTACACCCAAACGTCTTATTTCCTGAAATGAGTTTGACGGACAAGTTAATGTATCTAAGCAGCTCCACCTGGTCCAGTTCTTTTGTCCTCCTTTCAAAAACATCTCCAAGTTCTCAACGTTCTCAACTTGTGGTCATCTGTGTTCACACCACGGCGGCCAAGTCTTTAAGAACATGACTTTTCTGGGATTGTAACATTGTCATCGGCTCATGTTCCACTTTCACTCGCCTACACCCAAACCTTACGTCACCTCAGACGGACTGACTTTGTCATTTTCGTGCCCAGGAATTCAGTCTCCACCCGTTTATCAAGCGGTGGTGGTGGTGAGCTCATGTATCAGCAGTGATGTTGATCACGGTCGTCTACACACAGGGAGTTTCCCTCCTTCACTCAGAAACAAAAGGATCTTTACATTCAGATCTGCTAAAGTCAAACCAGGTTTTTGGTGTCATTTTGGAATGATCTCCTCATGGAGGAACTCCCTGAGGTTTTCAGAGACGCAGTTCACACTGTGACCTGGAGAAATCAGCAGAAATGGAAAATAATGACTCTGTTGTGTCTCCTGTGTGAAGCCACGCTGCCACCACCTCTGCTCCATCACTTTATTCAACTTCTACATCCTCACCGCTACCATCCAAGAAAAGTTGTTAACAATAAGTGTGTAAAATTGGGGCAGAACAATCTTTGGTTCCAGGGGGCGACCTCCAGATGGCAGCAGTGATGAGCACCGCGGCTGGATTCAATTTAATATGTTTTGGAATTGTTTCAGATGAGTTTATCTACAACATCTCTGACCATGAATGTCCAGATACAGAGAAGATCTGCATTTACTGTCACACTGTATCTGGACTATTTGTTATATTTTATCCAACCATACGGTGACACAGTAGATCATTTGGTTTCGTCCGTAAAAATCACAGCTTCTCTGACTCTAAACTCCAGGCTGCTCCACCTACTGTTCCTCACAAAACGTAGATAAATAACATTTGAAGACTGCAGCCTGGACTGAGCCAAGATCTTCTGCCGCTCTCCCACGATCCCTCACAGGATAAGTGGTTGAAGATGGACAGATAAATGGGTTGAGAGACAAGGGCAGGATTCTCCTCATGGTTCTTCTTGATGCCTTTGTGGTTTTGTAACCGATCGGTCTCAGAAGCTCAGAGGACCAGGCAGAGACAACAGCGTTTAGATTCAGAACAGAGCATCGAACCCACAACCCTGTGATTTAGAGTGATTACCTGTATTTTTCTAAAAGATTATTGAATTTTTTTGGATAAAAAACAAAAAACTGGAGCTGAGGTTCAATTACAACAGTAGTCAGACTGTGTTGTTTACCTAAACTGTGACTTTGTGATGTTTTAATCACTAATGGGAGACAGATCTCAAACCTCCAGGGCAGCAGTAACTGGGTTAATGTTGGGGATTTTTGTTTTTTATTCAAATTTTTTTTTTCACTTCAGCTGAAAATGCATCTCTGGGTGTGACCCACACAGAGTGGTGTTGTTCTGTTGCAACACACAGAATGTGAGAAGTGTTGTAACGCTGCAGTGAACAGATGTTACCGTGGGCCACGAACACGAGAGTAAACAGTTGAAAGGTCCGTGTCCGTCAGAATTAACCGCCCAGAGACAGAGCAGAAGAAGAACAGCTGAGACTCATGTACGACATCACGCCGCTGAGCTACTGCTGTGACCTCACGGCACGAATCATGTGACTTTCTGGAAAACTATGTGGAGACACAACACCTGAAAATGTCCAGTCTTCTGCCTGGACGCAGGATCCGTCTGAATTGACCATTTAAGTGGAATAAAAATAGAATCTTTGACCGTAAATTAAAACGATTTAAAATTTCAACTTTTATTTCTAACATTTCACGCTTTCCCAACATCAGATTCCCAGATGTTTCCTCAGAAAGGGTTGAAATGCACCGTGACGTTGGATTTAGATTTTGGTTGGATTCAAGCTTTTAAGTTACAAATAAAATGACTCATGTTTTATGAGGTTGGATTTAACGTGGGAGCTTTTATGTTCGCTGAGGATCTGAAGATCTGGACGGGTTTTATGTTTTGGATCTGATGTTGCTTCCTTTGAGCCTCAGCACTGGAGAAAATCCTGTTTCTTAACCCAACAACTGTCCATGTCCGATACTATCTCACCTGTCCCTCATCTTCAGAACTTTTCCTTTTTTTGAGACAGAACCCAACAGGAAACACATGGATGTGAACACCGTCCCATGTTTGTCGTTGTATGTTTTTCTTTTTTTTTTTACGAGGTCCGTTCCTCACCCCACCAAATGTGCTTCTACTATCACAGCGAAGACAGCAGTGACGACGCAGAGACGTGTCCTGTTGGACAGATGAGGAGTCAGTCAAGTAAAGTAAAAAAAAAATCTATCAAACAGTCCAGATTAAAAACACTTCAGCGGCCAGTTTTGGTCCACGGGCCATATGTTTTAAAGGACTAGACTTCTACTCTCTCTGCTTTAACATGTTCTGTGAAACATCACATTCCATCCATGGATCATCTGAAATCCAACCTCCAGCTCCTGCTGTTCCCTCAGCGACAAATGGCTGTGATTTAGATTTTATCTTTTTTACAAAGTTCCAGAGGCTTTGAAGTCTTCATCAATGCCGTTCTCCCTCTCTCTCTGTTGTCACAAACAATGGTCCTTCAGACGTTAACCTGGACCAGCAGCCAGTCCCCTGAAGTTCACCTGGTTCTCACTTCACAGCTGACGGCCCTGGGACTCTCTGCAGAGATCAGCGTCTCATAAACAGGAACCAAAGTTTGTAGA
This sequence comes from Paraplagusia blochii, assembly GCA_016785265.1. NCBI lineage: Eukaryota > Metazoa > Chordata > Actinopteri > Pleuronectiformes > Cynoglossidae > Paraplagusia > Paraplagusia blochii. The sequence goes on from JAFBJS010001825.1 coordinate 458,542, forward strand.
GAAAAACAATGAGGCCTGAAGGTTCTGTTCAGCAGCTGTGATTTTTTTTAATGACCACATGTCTTTATGATCTGATCCAGAGTCAGCGCAGGGAGTTCTCTCTGTCTCAATCAGGACTGTCAGGCTCCAGGAGGAGTCGCTGCTATCAGTTCCCTCTCAGAACTTTTTGTTACTGCGATACTTTAGGGAGAAACAGAACCGTTCATTTCTGTTAAAGGAGGCAGATTTTTGCGAAAGACTTCAGGCTTCGTGCAGACGCTGCAGACAGGACACAGCGTCAGGCGCTGTTTGTTTTGTTTGTGCGTCTGTTTGGATTCTTCTTCTTCTTCTTGTCTGTGACTGATGCTCCTGGACAGGCAACATGTTCGGCCTCACTGGCTGCATTTGCATCACTTTGACACCGAGTAGGAGGAAAGTGATGCACGTGTGAGTCATCGCAGCGAGGAGTTGGACGACGGCTGGCGTCCACGTCCAGATGTGGAAATTGAAATCCGATGTTTGGCTGCTGAACTCCTCTCAGGAATCGGCATGAAAACCAACGGATCTGGGACGTGACCTTTAGTGGAGGGAAACCCCTCCCTCACCTGAAACTGTCATGAAAATGACAGAACTTTTTTTTTTTAAGTCAGGATTAAAATGTAGTTTAGGATCACACTGAGGTTGCACAAAAAAGGTCACCATACACAGCAACATGCATATTATCTGTCAGTACTAAGATAGACCAGCAGGGGGCATCGCCTGTGACTGTTATTACACTGCAGCCCTGGTGAGGGCAAAGTTTTTGGGCAGTGATGGGTTCTAAAATGAAGAGCAGGAAGATGGTGAGATAAAAAAGTCTAAAATACTACATCGCTTTTAGCGTTTTATATGCCATCTATTGGGGAAATACAGGTATTGCAAGAAGAATGTCTTACATAATTTGGACAAGATTGGTGGGCTAAAACAGGCAGCATTATTGAGTACAAACAGGTGGCGCTGTAGAGGACATTGGTGTAGTTTGTATGTGTGGTGGTGTTCTTTTATTGCTTTGTTCTCCCTGTGGTCCCCGCTGTGATTAACCGTCCCTCTGTGTCCTCCACCCTCTGTCTCACCTCCTCTCTGTCTCTGCTGAGGCTGTGAACTGTTTACTCTTCCAACAAACAGCCAAACCTCCCGAGTGTGGACTTGTTGTTCTGCTTGTTTGGATAAAGTGTTGAGGGATACTTGAAAAATTTCCCCGAGATTTTCTCCAGGACCCAACGAGACTTGGACGTTTCCAAAAACAGGGATTTTTAGACACAAATCCAAACATGGAGATGTTCAGAGAAGGAGGAGGTGGAGGAGGAGGAGGAGTGGCTGACGTTGTCCTTGTGTGTGTGCAGGTACTGGTCTGATCTGGATGGACGACGTGGCCTGTACAGGCACCGAGGACACCATCCACCAGTGCAGCTTTTCAGGTTGGGGGAAAACCAACTGTGGTCACGTGGAGGACGCCGGCGTCACCTGCGTCGTCTAAGACTGAAGCTCCTGGTGCAGCAGCTGCACATCCTCGTCGTCACGTGCCTTCAAACACTGCAGGGGGCGCCACCTCCCACTGGCTCTTCTTATTGACTCTTTCAGCCTCTGGACTGAAGAAGAAGAGCAGAGCAACAGACTTCTGTTTTTGACGTTGCTGCGCTGAGGCCCCAACAAACCACAGGACTGTTCATCAGGATGATGTACTGGGGTCAGGCCTTCAACAAGGCCTTCAGTAGGGCCTTCAATGAGGTCCACTTTTATAGAAGGGCGGGGTCGACCTCAGGGACTGGACTTCCGGCCGTGGCTGTGGCTTTGCTCTGTATTATGGAGGAACAGCTTTGCCTTCGCACTCTCTGCTGCTTTATCATGTATTCACTCAGTTACTCAGCAGTGGTCAGGTGGTTGATGGACTTGATGGACTTGATGTTCAGGTTCAGAGCTGGAGGAGACACGGGGGTCACCACTGAGTCCTCCTCTGTAGAGCCTTAATCCTCCAAAGTCACTGACTCTCAGAGCCGTTAAGAACCAAGTGCTGTAATTCATCAATGATTCACAGTCTGTATTATCAGTCGCCCCCTGGTGGCCAAACACTCCTCCTGCGTTAGTTTCTTGACCATTTCTTGCAGGTGTGTAATCTGTAAAAATCCAACTGTTAGCTGGAGCCTTCTGCTGGACCCATGTGGAACTGTGATGATGAAGCACACTGAGATGCCTTCAGAAATTGACAGAAAGTCCAAGGTCTGGTCCTCTGTGGTGTCCTCAAAATAACCAGTAGTAAAAGAAGACAAGTTTATGTCCAACGTATCATCAACAAAGACACAAAAACACTACAGATGCCAGTTGACACCAGATGATTGGCTTCCTCTTCGTTGGTGCAAAGAGGAAGCCAATCAGACTGAGTCATCAGAACCGTCCGGGGTCTGAAAGGAACTGAAGCAGGTTTGGGATCTTTACCAGGTCTGGTCTGTGCCAAAGGGCACTAGGGTTTGCTCTGCAGCTGGAACAGGGACTTGACTGAGGAACAGGATGATTAAGAAGTTGAAGAGACAGTTCCTGGTGGAGCCGTAGGTTCTGAAGTTCAACGTTCTGCAGCTGTTTTTGTTATTTTACTTTAGGGGCCACATGTGGCACAGATTAGATGTGAAGTGGGTCGGACCAGAACTATTACAATATAATTACCTCTACATAATAACAAGTCCATTCCTCCTTCACTGATCTCCTGCAACTAAGACCTGAGAATATGATACTGGATGGAATATTGTTCATGAAAAAAATTCAAAATTCTCCAACTGGGCCAGATTTGAACTCCAAGTTGGGTCAGTTATGGGCTGCGGCCTGTATGTTTGACACCACTGTAGGTTTATTATGTTTCCCTCAATGTGACTTCCTCTTCATAGTCCCACCACCCTGGTCCAGTGGAGCTGGTACCTCCCATAAGTCCTGGCTCATATCTTAGGATTGTGACGTGAACATTGAATATCTGGGAACGTCTGAAGTTCATGTCTTCTTCCTGTTCTTTGTCATCTGTCAGCGTTAACCCTTTCCAGTCTAGATCTTAAACTCGCCTCAGCCTCTTCAGGTGAGTCTCCGTCACAGGAACCAGTACCAAGGGCTGAGGTTGAGGACAGGAAGTTCACGTCTAAGGCCTGAGTGTTTGTTGATGGCGACACTTCCAGAGGAAACGAAACCATGTGAGCGAGAGGAGAAGGAAACGTAAACGCTGACGTAGAAACAAGGCAAAAATTTGGGAGAATTTTTTTCTTTTTCCTTCATCTGAAGAAATTGTCACCAGACAGTTGTGTGTCTGCAGCTCAGGATCCAATCACTGTCTTCACTCTTGATGCAGCTGCAAAAATCATCACTTTGTTTATTATCATTTTTGTAAAAATTTACCTGTAAATATGTGTCACTGTCCCCGCTGAGAGACCAAACGCATTAGAACCGTGGACAGAACCATGGTCCATGTTGATGGACTGTTCAGATCTGTTCCTGCGGTGATCCAGGCTGAGAAGGAATCACTGGGTCAGAACCCGCTCCGAACTCACAGACATTGGTCCAGAAAGTGCACTTAAATCTGAGATTTTTTCATTTCCTCCCTGCGACGTCGACAGTCAATTCTCCAGAGAACTTCTGAGCAGTAGATAAAATCCTGTCAACCATCGATTGTCATTTTTACTACGTGTTTTTTGTACCACTAGTATGTCGTATATGCACTGCTGACATAATAAAACAACCATTTGTTTCAACCAGTGATGGCAGCGTCGTGGTCAGGAGACATGTCAGAACATGTTCAGCTTCACAGCAAGGTTCCCTCAGGGTCTGTGTTTCTCAAATGATGAAAAAAATATGTGTCGTTTGGAAGTGAAGTCATGGAGGATTATTTATTATTAATCTGTAGCGTGAACCCCACGACCGAGAGTTCAGGTCTGGGTTGGAACGTTGTCTGTTTCTGCCCCAACAGAGCAGTAAAAAAAAGATTGACTTTATTTCTCAGGAAGTTGAAATAAAGGAATCTTTCACAGGGGGAGGATTGAATTCCATGATTAGGTTTTCTACCTATGGAGACCTTCAGTCCTTATTTTCATGATATTTCTTGATCATTTTCAAGTATATTCATTCCAGTATCAGTATTAGAGCTGAGGGACCAGTCTGAGAAGTCAAGTCCAATTATTTGGCAAGACTTAAGAAACACAAATCAACAAAACCTCCTAAAAGAAGAAAAAGTCAACACTAAATTGACGGCGTTAGTGATGGACCAGTTGTTTGATGCCAGTTGAAGACGTGATTCCTCCGTGGGTTTGGATGAATCTGCTCCTGCCTCAGCTCTAAAAGATTCATGTTGACGACATGAAAAATTAGGTTAATGCAAATCTATGTCCTGGTTGGCATCCTGTCTGTCCCTGGGAGTTTCCCTGAGGTCCAACCCATGTCTCTGGACGCAGCTGCAGAACATGTGGATGCAGCAGCAGCAGCAGCAGCAGGGTCCTCCAACATGAGCTCATTTGTCTTCAGGGGAAATGGAAATGTGCAGAGACAGAGTGAAGGCCTCAGTCTGTGTTGTTCCCTCCACATCTATATGTGTCCAGACCACATTCCTGCTCCTCCTCATCATAAAGAAACGTTTTGTCCCTGCAGAGGGAGGAGACAGGGTCGGGGACATCTGCAGAACCTCTGTGGTCTCTCTATAGTGGCACCAACACAGAAGGGCATTAAGGTCAGAACATGGAACCATCCGTCTGTGCATCCACTGCTACTAGTCATGGTCTTAGTGTCTTTCTCACCAGAAACAGAAGAATGTGGTGATATTTAATATTATTCTTACAATTATCAATATCACACATTACTATAAATATATCCAGAACGAATCGTAATATTAAAAAAAACAATAATCTATTGTTTCCTCGGTCTGAAAATATAAGTGACACGGGCGCCCTCAGGTGGCAAAATATTAATACTACAGCGCTAATTCTGTCGTCAACCAGAAACTAAAATTCAACAGAAAATTTGTTTTTGTATAATTAGTTTTAGTATTAAGTGTTTCACTGTTTATATATTGATCCATAGATTAATTACAATTAAATGAAGTTGCGTTTCATGTGCTGGAGGAACAAACAGTGTCTTACTTTTTACTTATGTTTCATGATGATTAACATTATTGGTAATAAATAATAAATAAATGTAGTTTCGATTTTTTTTATAGGTAACTGATAAACTCGAATGATTCGATTAGATATTTAACAATATAAATCAAGCTTAATTTAATATTTTTGACAATTTTACAATAATATATTACAATATATCTCAAGTTATAGCAAAGCATCGGTCGTTAATATAGTTATAATTAAATAGTCGCAGATTGAATCATATTTCCAACAGTTTGTTCTGAAAAGATACAGTATTTATTGACAGGAAACTATGAGTAGTCACTGCCACCCCAAAACGCTAGGTGGCAGTAATACAACAGCAACTCTCTTCACCAGAAGAAGTCGTTTGAGTGTTGGGCGCCGGAACAGTAACTGTTGTCACTGTCGTCAGTTTGTTGTTGTTCGGGGAAGAAGAAGAGAAAACAGGTGATTTTGACCAAATATTTAACTTTTTTAACCTGCACTGACGTCAGTGTCGTCGCTCAACTGTCGACCTGCTGTAACAGGTCGTGTTGAACATTTAGAAGGTGAAGTTTGGTGGATTCAGTAAGTTGTCGCCGACATTTTTATATAACCTGTAATTTAATGTGAATTATCGAACGGTTGTAGCTGTGAACAGATATAAATATGACGTGAAAAGTCGATTTTATGGCTGTGAGATCGGTCACCGTCAGAAACGCTGAGTTTAGCCTTAAATGTTAACTTAGCTCCGGAGCTTACACGGTTAGCCCCCCCTGCCGTTCGAATTTGTCACCTGTTATTGTTTTGACTTAAAGTTCTGATAAGATATTATGGTATGTTTAAAACAGTGAATATTTGAACATAAATTGACTGGTCCTGATGAGGTGAACACCAGAAAAAGAAGGATGAGCGATTGTCCAAATGTTGGAGATCCAGAGTTTGTCTGAAGATCTAGTCCAGTAGATCTTCTCACCCTGATGTTGTCAGTCTGACGTTGTCACCTGTTGTCATTGACAGAATGAACTCCAACACCAACGCATTCAAGACCCCGATAAGTTGTCGGGTGAAGAGCTGTGGCAGTGATGGTGGGACTCCCATCAACATCCCAGCATCACCGTTCATGAAGAAGCTGGGCTGTGGGACAGGAGTCAGTGTTTACCTCATGGACAGGTCAGCTGGGGGTCATTTGTCTGGACATTAACGGAAGAAATGTACTTTTGTTCATTTGTTTCTGATGGAATTCCAGATCAGAGAAGCTGAATGCGTCTCCATGGGCTGTGAAGAAGCTCAACAGTAAAATGGCTGCTAAACAAGCAGCAGTTTACCAGAAGCGTCTGAATGAAGAGGCCAAGATCCTGAAGGAGATCAATCATCCCAACATTGTTGGTGAGAACACAGATGTCTGTGAAAGATCATGTTGTTTAGGATTAGAACTTGAACGTGAAGAGTTACAGTCAAGGCAACAAAGTTGAAAAACAGAACTTTTTTACGTGACAATGTCCAACTTTACTGCAGATTTATCTGATGTTCACGACACCTGAACAAACATCAGAACATAAACTGTTTCCTGTTGTAATGTTTTAAGCTGATGATACAGTTACTGTTATTAATACGTCACCATTTTTCACTGTGTTGATTTTCCTAAACCAAGGATTCCGTGCGTTTGCTCAGACCAAAGACGGCTCCAAGTGTCTGGCCATGGAGTACGGAGGAGAACAGTCCCTGAACGACCTCATCGAGAAGCGTAGGGAGGAAGGCCTGAGGGCGTTTCCCGCGCACAACATCGAGAAAGTGGCGTTGCACGTGGGCCGAGGTCTGCAGGTGAGATGAGGTTCCGCTGTGAGATCTCGGAGTCATCACTGCTGATGAAACCTTGACCCAGTTTGTCTTCAGTATCTGCACAACGTGAGGAAGCTTCTGCACGGAGACATGAAGTCCTGTAACGTGGTCATTAAAGGGGACTTTGAAAGTGTGAAGATCTGTGATGTCGGCGTTTCTCTGCCGCTGGATGAGAACATGAAAGGTGAGGATGTGATGAATGTCAAGGACTGAGGGAAAAAATGCAGCTTCCTGATATTTTCTGGGAATTGAATCCATGTAGGAATTCCTGGAAATATGAGACTGTGGCTATGATTTACTTTGACAAAATGGCATTTGTATAAGTGTCTCTGTGTGGAGCAGGTGAAGACAAGAAGCTCAAACGTCCTTCAGAGTGTGACATTTCACAGTGTCTTCTGAGTTCACGTTGTCCAATGTTTGTGTCCGTAGTGTCCAACCCTAGAGTGGAATACATCGGCACGGAGCCGTGGAAACCCAAGGAGGCTCTGGAGGACGGAGGGGAGATCAGCGACAAGGCCGATATCTTCGCCTACGGACTGACGCTGTGGGAGATGATGACGCTGGAGATGCCTCATGTGGGGGCGCTGGATGACACAGGTGAGGTCACTCAGCAGGGGAATATTTTCAGGACACTGAAGACCATGTGACACAGATGTCCTTCTCAGATCTGGACGATTCTGTGGAGGAGAGTTTTGACGAAGATGCTTATTACGAGAGGCTGGGGACGCGTCCCCCGCTGGACACCGACGCTCTGGGCGTCTCCTACCAGAGGATGGTGGAGCTGTTCTACCTGTGCACAGAAGAAGACCCTGAGAAGAGGCCGTCGGCCGCACAGATTGTCCAGGCTCTGGAGAGCAACAGTCCACTGGAGCAGAAGTCATGTGATGTGGTGGTGATGGACTGAGTCCTGGAGCAAATGTTTGTTTCAGTTAGAGTTTCTGTGTGAAGTCATGTGATGTGATGTCATCACAAACATCAGTGTTTTCATCAGTGATGATGTTGAAAATAAAGTGAGCAGGTGAACAATGCAGTGACGTCACAGTGAAGTTCCTTCTTCACTTCTCACATGGTCTGATGTTTGGAATTTGGGAAATTCCAAAAACTATAATAAAACATGTATAATATATACCCACACGGGGGCGCCCGAGGCACTTCAGTATATAGAACTGTATTGAACACTCGTCAGTATCCTTCGGGAAGTGATGGTGAAGTGGAGGATTCGATCCCTGGACCAGATATTTAATTCCCTCTGCATTGACCAACATGGATGACAGATATACGTTCATACTCAGCTGTGGTGACACAGGCTGGAGAGTCTGTGAATGTGGGTTCAAATCCTACACCAATCATTGGTGAAACGTTATAGTCCCGCCCCATTTGCTTATACGCTATCAATCAAAGGTGAGCTGCTGTCAATCAGAGGTATCGTATCCTGTCCGAAAAGAATTGTGTTTCCGGGAACCCACCGTAAAAAAACATTTTATCAAGCTCATTTTTATGGGGTTTGCTCGATAAAAAGTACCTTAAAGTTATCAAGAAACATCTCAGTAATTTTTTGGGATATTTCTATGGATTATTTCTTGTATTTAAATCAATAATTAAAAAAATTAATAAATTTACGTCATTTCCGGTCTTCAGTCTGCGCATGCGTTGCCAAAGCTTATAAATAACACCGGAACAGCGCGCTCTTTCTCTTGAAACAACCGAAGGGCGGTGGTCGAGTGTGAGTTGATGTCTCGAGGCTAAAATGTAGCTTTTAAATAGACGTTTCCGTAACAATCAGATAGAAACATACTCCTCAGTCTGAACTATACATTTAATCCGTTTCATGTTAAACCGTTTGTGGACACTAGTGTGCCAGCTTTTGGTCACGCAACTTTTTGGCGGTAAGTTTGCCACCTAGCTAGCATTCCACGTTGAGAAGACCGAGCACGTGCATTGTACTATTCGCCTTTGATAATTGTCGTTTTCTGACAATAGTGATTAAAGTGTCATTTTATTTTTTAAACTTAACCTATGTGGGCATATTTTTAAGTGTGTAAAATAAAGATTTATTTAGCCTTTACTTTTTGTCATCAATTGGTAACATGCACAAGGTTTTTTTTCTTTAGACATAATAAATAAGGATAATTGTCTTAAGTTTTATTGGAAAAGCAATGGAAGGTTTTTTATCATATTAACTTAATGTTGATTTTAGTCCTTCATAGCTGTCCACTCAGTTTATGGGACACTGAGTAGAACTTATTTGATGGAAGACCAGAAAGTGTGACTCAGCAATAACTTTTCTTTTCTTCTGTAGGAAAAGCTGTTGCTCCATGGTACCATCTTCAACTTAACAGGAACATCAAGGACGAAGCTCACGACTGGTAAGAAACGTGTCTACTTTTTTGGGACATTTCAGTAATATTCAACCCTTGGAAACATGTTTTCACAGTAATTATTTCCTCCCAGGGTGTCATCAGGAACTGGTCAGCAGACACCACAAGGTGAATATTTGTATGCATTTATATACATGCACTTTACTTCAGAAATAAAAACCAATATTTTCATCTTGATGTTTGTCCTTTACTTCATTTGGTCTCTACATTTTTCTTTAAAATTGTCCTGACTTTGAATACGGGTTCATGGGTCGACTGATGGAAAAGGGGTGTAGAAACGCGCTATCTCGAAACCTTAGTTCCCCTTTTTTAAAAAAAAAATTTTGGGACTTAGCTAAAAAAAAAATTTGAAAATAACTTGTACTTAATAGAAACTTTATTGATCCACATGGGAAATAGTTGGTAACACTTAAAAAAAAAAGTAGTATTCACAGGGAAATAAAAACATGGACAATGGTTCAAGTAAAGGTTTCCACCTGCTTACTAACTGGAAGTCTAAGGAGAGAGGAGCTTCAACCAAATGTTAGAGAAAGAGACACAACATGGTTTAGTTCAACAGTTTATTGGTTTAACTTGTTCACAAACACCATTCACAAAATTGAATGCAGGCTACTAAATAATCTGACCAACAACCTGTCCAAGTTGGAGTTTCCTCTTGTGACGTGGGTGTCTTTGTCCATCTCCTCAATCCTGAAATCAGACAGAAACAGAGTTTGTCTGGACTTCAAATACAGTCAAGCCTAATGTTCACATCTTTCCTATCACTAAAATTTGATCAACTGGAACTCGTAAATGGTAAAATAAGCAGAAAACTGAAGAAGCTGACCTTCTGGGTGCTTCTGGAGTTCTCCAGGAGACAGACCATTGAAGCCAAGGAAGCCTCTCAGGTCATCAGACCATGTCCACATCAACTGGAAGAGACATCTCATAGGTTTAGAAAATAAAGGTTTCCAAATAAAATTCACTTTGGACAAAGTCTGTCATTCATTAGAGAAAAACTAACAACAACTTCATTATTAATCACAATATTGTCAACAGAAGAGTCAGTCAAAGTGTCCTAACACTACCTTAAAGACTGAAGTCATGTTGGACATGTTTATTCTAAAGTTTTAGATTCTTCTGACGCCATCGTCATCCACCAGGCCTCCTACAAGGAGGAGGATTCTGTGAAGGAGACATTTTGGGGAAAAATAAAGACTGTTGGACGGGACAAGTAACCTGGAAGAAAAGACACTGGAGAAATAAATGACATCACCATGAAATAAGGAAACCAAAACACAATAAAAAAAAAAACAACTTACAAACCTCAGGACGTTTGTCTTTTATTTGTAGACAAATCCACCGTCTGGGCCGCAGGCGCTAAAACAAACATTTTAACCACGTGAGTTTAACAGGCGTTAAATAAAGAACATTTACTGTGATTTAAACACGACCTGGTACAAACTAGAGGGGAACATTTATACGATATCTGGGTTATGTGAGACGATGGACTATGGATGATGTTAGAAATGAATTAAATATTAGATTACACGACAGGATCACACTTTCACATGTTTACCGACATGAAGACTACCGTCCCTAAACAGAGCGAACAAAACCAACCATTTATATTGTGCACACAAACAACAGATACAAAACAGTCATCTGTAAAAGTTTAGCGACCACTGACCATAAACTGACTGATCGTCACAAAGAGAACTTCGTTATTGAGTTCCAACGAGAAAAGCTGGTTTGGAATCAAACTAGCTTCAGCCTGGAGACAAACATACTCACACAACCGAGGATGAAGCAAACTGTGTCTGCCAAAGGAAAGAACA
>JAFBJS010001830.1:3389-14271 GCA_016785265.1 Paraplagusia blochii
CAACTCTGAGATAGTCTACAGTATTTCTTTTTGTAAAACACAAACAAACTATACAACAACTGAACTCTTGACAACTCGTGTTGAGACGGTAAAACACACACACAGGGTGTAAACATACACATCACAAACAGCCTGAAGAAGAAACAAAGTTTAGTTCACAGTCAAAGCTACCCATACAATAGTACTTAAAATTGACATGACATATTACAGTGAGTTGGACCTTGGTGTCTTGTTTTTGATTATTATTGATTTTATTTTAAAATTATTAAAAAATATATATCTTTAAAATTATCTTCCTTGAAAGTACAGCAGAATGATAAAAGCCTGCCGAAACTGAAGACCATTACAATATTTAACAAATATTAAATTATAAATCAAACACATATGTAACAAACTAAAAAGGGCCCAAAATAATGTAGATATGAGGTAGAACCATTGGAGAAAGCTATTTTTTGTAAGTAATGTTATTTCATTCTTATCTATAAATTAGAAATATATAAAAGAATCACCAAAGAGAAGTGAAATAATACTCAAGAACAAGCCTTGAAACAGATAGTTTAAAAAAAAAAAAAAATCCATTTATTTTTCAACAAAAGTTACGGATTTGTGGGATGTAACTCACGCCTCGGTCTTAAAAAGGAAATCCTCTATCCTGTTGTGCACATAAATATTTTATTTGCATGAGGTAACATTGAGTCAACTCTTCAGAGACGGATAAAACCTTGTATACTGTTCTGTTACAGAACTATTTGCAGCTGTCAAACAGTCCTATATCACTGCTCTCTGTATAGATCTGCTGCATTTTCAATAGGTGTGGATTAAACAGATGGACTACTGCAATGAAGTGCAATGGAATGAAAAGGTACGAAAAAAAAAAAAGAACATTTTATGTACAGACAAACACAGGCTGCTATAATGCGCATCACACATCAGTTCATATTTTCCAATCAAAGTGGAAGAAGATTGAATTTGACTTGAAAGTAGACACTTCTGAAAGCCAAAAAAGAAATATAAATATATATATATATATTTTACAACCCTTTTATTTAATTTTTAACACCCACTTCCGGTTTCCCTGCAGGGTGGAGCGAACTAAAGTTGTCAAGTGTGATTTGTTCGTTCATTCCATGCGTTAAGGAGTCAAAGCTCTTCAAGGTGCATGAGGCTTCAGGATTCCAATCCAGGCATCACATGTAAAGCCACATTCATGTGATATTCCGACTGCGGGGATTTTACGCCTCACACTGCAGCAGGAATGGACAGGTAATTTCCTGGTTTTTGATTATGCATACACTTCAGGATCAACAGAATATTTCATGGACCAAAGGAAAAAGATTCTTCTATGTCGACGGGCTGGTTTCAGGATGAATGGCTTTGTTTCTCCATTTTGACTCCTACACAACACTGCTGCTGCTGCTTAAACCTGATAGCCCTGTGAGTCACCAATGGTGGAAATAACAACAACAACGGGGGCTTCGTCCACTGTGAGAATGGAAATCAAACCGGCGACATGTGATTTGCATAGACAGCACGAGAGGATTAGGCTATGATCTGCAGAAAACAGGGTAAAAAAAAATACGTGCTGTTGTAATTCATGAGCATCTAAACCCCTCCCCCGTAGATTTGTTTTCAATCCATTCCAACAGGCAAATCCCGATCAGACAGTTATCCTGATAGGAGAAAAGGGGAAAAAAAAAACCACGTGTAAACTTTTATCGCTGACAGACAGACAACTGCACGTCAGACGAGCATCATGCTGCATTATCTACTCCACGGCTGTGTATCTCGGACGCCTGCGTTGCCAAACAACAGGCCTCTCCATTTCATTTTCACATTGTTGCCTTCTGAGACTCAGGCAGGGGAGAAAGATGTAGCTTCTGTCAGACTGGGTGTTTTTTTTTTTTAAAGCACGAGTGGAGAATGACATTACACCTACGCCTGCTGCCGCTGCTGCTGGCTGAAGGGGAATCCCAAGTGGCACCTTGTAGAGCGCGGCCATGTCAATTGTTTGTTTGCATACTGAGCAGCTCCGGGAGGCACGTGTGTCCTACTCAGAGGGAATACGGAGCTCATTGCTACCTGTGGACCGGCAGCAAATCTGCATGGAAATTCAATAAGAGTGACAGCAGTGTAACTGTCATTGAAGGTGGATAGACATGATGGATGAAGGAAATGAGGACGATGAAAGAGTGCCTCCATTATCATTTGACCCACCATTAACATGTGACTCAGTGGAAGGGTGGGCCAGGCAAAACCCTGCACCCCCCAGGTTATAATGCCATGCAAGAATTCTCCCTGCCTGCCAGTCTAGCAGCAGCTCAGACGGTTGAGTTCCAGTGACTAAGGTCAGAAAACAAGATATTCACCTTCAGGAAAGTCAATTTCAGCTTTTGGCAGTTGGAATGCAGCCAGCAAGACCTCGAACATAAAAGGTCACCTCCCTGGGGCAAATACCATGGCAGTGCAATATGTACAGATTAATATCAATAAAACAAGCCACGGTCCCAACACCCTCAGACAGAAGAATGGAAAAAAAATATGATTTCATTTTAACCGATTTTGAGGATACCCACATTTAAACTGAAGCCAACAAATCCAACAGCATAACATTTGTTATAGGCTTAGTAGTAAAAGGATAAGACCTAGTAACTAGCTGGTCAGCATCAGGAGTTTCTGCCGTTATCTCTAACCAGGCTTGAGGACTGTAAGATCGTTAGTTGAGTGGAAACACAAGTTTACTACTAGATTTGGAAAATTATTTGGTTTTCATCCCACTGTTCTACTTCCTTTCTAACGATGGCAGCCTAGGATCCAACATTCTGTCGTTATAATTAATGAGATGATGAAACAAATCTGTCACATAAACAACAGTGTCATACATCACAGTTGATGAAACTAGGATTTACTTCTGTGATGAAAAAACTACGCCCCCTGATTAACATATATAATATACCGAATAATGGTAGCATACAAATTTCTGTTGTCTGTTGGACAGTTGGTGGCATAGTGGTTGAGGAAACGGACTTGGGTCCGCAAGGCTCGCATCCCCTAACCGGCAAGCTACCGCTGAGATGCCCTGAGTATGGTATCGTCCCCACATACTGCTCCCTGGCCGATGGCTCAGTTGGCTGCCCCCTGATCAATACTGTCATGGGTTAATTGCAGAGAAAAACAATTGCCAAAAATACTCGGGATAAACAACAACATCCTTTTTTTTGTTTGTTTTCGAGGAATCCTGGGGGCAGTGGTGGCCTAGTGGCTAAGGACTTGGAGGGTTACCACTGAGTTTGTTTCACAGTTTTCGTCACTGTCCCCACTCACTATGACTCCACGGGGCTCAAAGTTGCCCACTGTTCATTTTGGTGATGGGTTAAAGTCAGAGTTAACATTTCGTTGTGTGCAGTGGTGTAGATCACAATGTCACAACGACAAGGAGTTTGCTTTCCTTTTCCATCTTGGAAACTTAAAACCAGGAAACTGCTAAAATAAATGTAAATGTAATAAAGTATCACATGTCTGCAGTGTTTGGGGAGAGTTCTCAATTAGGGTTCAATTTGTATATAAAGTTTAGGTGTTATCATAAAAAATCAAAGTCGTTTTAACTTTACCAAAGGAGTTTGTACCCAAATAAGTGGAATCATCGGCCTTTATCTTGAGTGAAAATGATTGTTGTGAAAATGAAAAGGAACTTGTCGCAGAGCTTTTACTTGTTCTGTTACCGTTGATAAGGTCAAAGATTAGTAAAGCTCCACATGAAAGTTGGTGCCGGTCCTTTAATATGATAATACAGTTTTTCAAGTGCTGTTTATCCTGGAGCTGGAAGATAAAAAAAAAAAAAAAGAAGAAAAAAACTTTTTGAACAGGTTGAAAAGGAGGAGAGGAGTGATTTGCAGTGTGAATATTAGCCGAGAAAAGTTGGCTGTGAAGAATGAGTGATGAAGTGGAGCGGATGAATCGATGGTAACCTTTCCCTGTGTGATTCCAAATGAAAGAGTGTTTGCAGCGGCGCTGGCATGAAAGAGATGAGAAAACTAGATAAACACAAGAACACTTTTCTTTTTTTTTTTTTTTTTTGGTGCTTTTTGGGAATCAGGCTTGTGGTGAAGTTAACAAAAGTTTTTGGTTCCAATTCTAAGACAGACCATCTGTCTGGCTGGTCTGCAACAATTCTTCACTCTGCCTCTGTTGATACTAATACCAAAAAGTATGTACAAAAAAAAATACCAGCATTCAAAAATCAGCCATCAGTTACATGGGGAAGGAATATAACACTGTTTTTGTCAACTGTCTCTGTGTTAAAATCCATCTCCTGGAATCCAAGGTCACTGTGACACTGAAGAACTGCAGCTTGGATTTAATCCATTCTCTAAATAATACCTCAGCTCTGGATATCGCTGATCTTAAATGTGAGTATTACGTCACTTAAGGTAATACACCCACAAAAGTACACATTGTACTGCTCTTACGCACCATATTAACATCTTCAATGGAAGATGTATATTTCTAGTAATTAGGTGTGAGCTCCATGTGCAATATATCTACGGGAGTGTGAGCAAATCGATTTTCATGCAGTTGCATATTGTTGGTTACTGGTCTGTCTGCTTCATCCCCCCTGAGGATAAACCCTCATCCTATAGACCACAGGTGTCAAACCCAGGCCTGGGGCCCACATCTGGCCCTTGAGATGAAGTCAAATGTGATAAAATGTGTCCTAGAATTGGCTCACAACTATGCTCTTACATACTGTCACATTTTTTTTTTTTTTTATTAATAATGCATGCTTTTTGCTATAGTACATACTGGACATCTGTAATGTTCTGTAAAGAGAGATTTACATAAAAATATCTGGAAAGACTGGAGAAGAGACAGAATAAGAAACAAATATCACTGATTTGCAAATTATTTCCAATGTAAATTCTCATATATTGATAAGACTGAGCTTTGGCTGTTCCAGATTTAAAAAAAAAAAGCATATTTAAGGTCTGGAGAGTAAGGAAAACATGCACGTGTACAATTAATCTCTCAATATATATTGAATTGGGCCTCTGACACCACATCAGTTTTTAACTCTGGCCCACAGTAGAATTGAGTTTGACACCTGTGCTATAGACCAGTGCTTTTCAAAGTGTGGGGCAGGCCCCCCTGGGGGGCGCGGTGTGATGCTGAGGGGGGCACGTGTGACCCTGGGGAACATGTTTTTTATTTCCACCGTACTACAATAAAGTGTAATTGCACATCATTGTAAGTTGAACTATATCTGTATTTTTTTCTTTCTTTATGTTAACAAGGATACGATGTTATGCAGAGGTGTACCTAGAACTATTTTATAGACAAATGTTGTTATTTATAGTTGCGGCGGAGAGTGGGTGGGTGGTGGTGACAAGGGGCGTAAATTATTTTCTTCTTGCTAGGGGGGGCTAACAGAAAAAGATTGGGAAGCACTGCTATAGACCATACAAAAGAGAAAAGATGGGAAACCCTAATTTTTGTTATTAATTATATATTATTGTTTTAGATTTACTCCTCTGCGTTGCTGGTCAGATCTGAACAATTGTACACAATTTCAAAGTATGGCTGGTTCCTTAACTAACACAGCAAAGCTGTTATATTTTAGACAAAAACTGTCCTGAGCTGAGGGCTGTCACTAGACAGAGAGACAAGAAAAACTCTCTAACTGTTAAGCCTGTCATCTGTCGCCACTTAAGAAAGATGAGGGGTCATATATAGATAAAATAAAAAATAATCATGCTAAAACTATGTAAAGGTTACACAACAAAACAGTCCAATTATGATTGAGGTGCCTCTTCTCCAAGGATGTCATTGAACATACCAGACATCCAGGGTACATGTCTTTCATGTAGTGGAGTGTCATCACAATATCCTGTTTCAACTGTCTCTTTTAGTGATGAATTCATTATTTTTTATTTTTTGTGGGTGAAATACTTTAATATTGCATATAATATATTCCTACTTTTAATACTGCATTACTACTTTAATATTGATATCTATCTTTTTAATTTAATGAATAATAATTTTCCTGGGTCTAAAGTGATTCTTTAGTTAATACAGTACCCAAATCAGCTTTAAACTCATGTTACAATATAAATATAGGCAATAAAAGCAAATAAAGGCAGCGGTGGTGGTAAAGGAAGTGGACTTGGGTCCGCAAGGTTTTAGGTTCTAATCCACCAGCTGCCACGTTGTCACAGGCGCTCTGAGTGGAGCACCATCCAGAGCCATATAACTTCACCACCCACAGGAAGGCTCACAGCATGTAGCAGTGTGATTTGGGTGGCAGTCGTGGAGACTGCTGCCCCTGTGAACCCGCCATGACCAAGAGAATGGAAATATGTTATAAATAAACAGAAAATATATATTTTTTCCCCCAGTATGTATTGTCTTTTCAATTGCATGCAACAATTTGATGATTATTCAAAGCATCAACATTGTTTCCCTTGCCTACTGAGGCAACACGCTCCTCTCTGCAGTTTACTTGCTTGATGTCTCCCCTGATGATTTGACGGGAAATTTATTTCATTTACACATCATACCACATTGCTTGTAATTAATTGTTCTGCCATTTTCCCATACAACAGTTCACTAACTCCTTTGTGTAACGACGCGCTTGTTACTGTTGCGTGAGACGCTGAGCCACAGCAGCGACGCTGTGAACAGATGTTGGTGTCATCCTAAAACGTTCCCTTAAATGACTCCTGAACAAAGAATCCATGGAATGAATAAAGAGTGGAGCATTTTTAACTGCGGCACATTCTCTGTGACTGGAGGATACGCGAGGCAAACATGAAAAAAAAAAAAAAACTCCACTGATTGTATAACAAAGCCAATGTTGGATAATGTGTTTGTTTTTGCATTGCACTGTGGTAATGACAATATGATATTGACTCACGTGCTATAATAAACAACCGCATGTTTGTCAAACTCAACAAAACAAAACATGACTGAATAATCTCTTTTGCAATTAGCACATTGATTTGGAAAAACAAATGTGTAAAGAAATTACTCAGAGTATAAAACATCCATGTAGCAACAGCACGTCAATGATTTAGACGGACCGTGTTGTGAAATGGGTGATTATCACTTTTAAATTGTAATACGTCAAAGAGAGATATAAACAATTTGTTGAAATTACAGGCTGGTTTCAAAAGAATTGAAATAATAACAAAAGCAGGTAAACGGAAACTGAAAATTGCCAGAAAAACATACGTTTGGATAACTTAGAAAAGACAACTAAGACAATAAATTGATTTTTTCTTCATAATGACGACTAAAAATGTATCAACAGTGATACTGACAAACGTAATATACGAATCCCCAAAATGTGTGTTTTTTCTCAGGGGTTGCAACAGCGACTCAACAATTTCCATCTACCCCTGTCCTCAACTTTAACTCCAACTACCCCCATGTCCTCCCTCACTGCATCCATAAATCTCCTCTTCGACTCCTACCTGGTAGCTCCATCTCTAGGATTATTTACCAATATGATCACTGTCCCTCTTCTGAACATGTCCAAACCATCATAGTCTGGCTTCTCATTTTTTTCCCCAAACGTCCTGTCTGTGTTGTCCCCTCTACCCTCACCCTCTTTCCCCTAAAGAGAACTTCAGCATCTTTAACTCTACCAATCGTGGTGATTAGAAAACAATTTAAAGAGATCACATATATCACAAACATCCAGTGGGATCACCGCCCAGAGGGAAAGCTCACAGTATGTTGCAGTTAGATGTAACCCGGCACTAGATAAGAGGATGTAGATGAAAGAATGAAACATAAATGGGACTATCTGATTTTTTTTTTTTTATTATGTTTTGTGCAAAGCTCCCACACACCTTTTGCTGAGTATATGATGTTCATTCATTCATTCACTTGGTTGTCCGTCGCAAGGTAATCTATAGCATTATTTACTAATAATGACTTAAGATACATCATCAAGTAGACACATCCCTATCCTGATATAATCATGTGGAGTAAAACACTTGTTTTCTCCACTGCTTTACTGTGTTGTCTTCAGCGGTCTACACCTGAGACAGAGTGGTCTTCCTTCACCTTGACTACAGGGGTGTGAAGGTGATAGCAACATCACTGTTTGTGTCTGTAATTGATCTTATTCCCGTTACCCTTCATACTCCACACTTTCCTGTGCTACAGCCAGCTCTATACTGGAGAATTTTCCTCCTAAACCCTGACACTGCCCTGCTGGAAGAAGACGGTCCTACAAATAAACACTTTCTGAATCCATGTTGCTAACCCCTGCAGAAACACAGCGACTAAAGTCATTGGCAATTGGCAAGACACTTATTGATCAATCGTGTTGCTTTTTGTAATCCACAACCTTGATGTACTGCACTTTGGATCAGAGGATATTTACTCTAAGGAATAAATATGGAACAGTGAGGACACGGGGAATAAGACGTAACAGTGTTCATGTCTACATGAAACTTCTACTCACTTCACAAACACAATGATACATTTTGCCATGAACAAACTCAATATTCTAATGTAAAAATATATTTTTTTTTCATGTTTTTTTTCTCGACTTCTTAGCAGCAGTGTTGGTCTGACCCCAAAACAGTTGGTTGGCTTTTAGGTTTAATACATATATACACGTAAAAGAAGGAATAAATAAAATAAAGCTGGCAGGATAAGCTCTGAGGTTCACAGGTGATAAAAGAGCAAACAACAAATATATTAAGTGCAGGCAGGCGGCAGAACCTCAGAGGAAAATTTGTGAAAAGATGAAACTGCAGTTTGTTTTGTACAGAGTGACTTTGCAAAACCTCAGGAAAGGATAATGAAATCATTTGAACGTTTTTTTGTTTGTTTGTTCTGTTTTTCTCATGACCTTTATCTGAATGGTATTGAGTTTAGACTTTTGCTATTTTACTTCTTCTTTAACTCAACATTTTTATTTTGCCATCAAAACTTAACAATGGATTTGTGTCAACAAAATATAGAAAGGGGAATATTCTGAAAAAAACTAAATGACCGAATACCTAAATTATACAAAATCCAAATTTTATTATATTTTTCCAAACTCAGTTACTTACAACTTACAACAATCAAAGTCCTTTCTGCTCTTAAAAAGACTATGGTACCCAGGACTCCGGACCAGTGTTTGTTGCCAATCGGATCAGAACAGAAAGTTTTTAAACATTTCTTGTTTTAGGTTGCATCATGAAAGTGACATTTCTAGAGTAGTTAAAAAAAAAAAAAAAAAAAAGAAACAATTCCTGTAAAATACAACTTTTTAGAAGACAAATAATTTTGATTCTAGGCCACACAAAAATTTTAAAAGAACAATATACAATCTGTCTCTTATACACATCTGATAATGTGTTTGTTTTTGCATTGCACTGTGGTAATGACAATATGATATTGACTCACGTGCTATAATAAACAATTTGATTCTAGGCCACACAGAAATTTTAAAAGAACAATATACAATAGGCAAAGAGTTTTTATTTCGAAAAAAAAAAATAAAAAATAAAGTTTCTGGTTTTGCTTATTGTTTACAGTTCCAAGCAAAATGCAAAAAGTTTCCAGATTTTGTTCCTTGTACCAGTTCAAAGCCCTGAAGAAAACCATATCTTACAATAGTGATTTCATTTTAATGACTGTTTATTTTTAATTATTAACACACAAAAAATCTAAGTGAAAATAAATGGGAAATAATGACTTGAGAGGAGGTTTTGATGGTCAGAGCTGCAGTTCAAACTGGGCTTTTGTACAAGAGTCTAACAAAGTTCACAGAGAAGGATTTTCCCTGCATGATGAGTATCTGGTGTCACTGTATAATTAGGCCCCCTGTCAACTAGAAATGACATTTTAATCGCTCTACTTTGGTGATCACTCCATTTTCACCAACATCGAGCTCTGGACTCTGGGTTAGAAAGTATACACTTGTCAATTGTAAAATTGACCTGTTACCTATTTACATCAACCTCAATATAGAAATTCCAAACGGGTTGATAAAGGCTGTCGAAAAATATTTCAATGATTTATTCAATGCAAAAAAAAAAAGTCAGTTTTATTTTGGTGCAGTAACTTCTTGCACTTACTTTAAGCAGGCTTTGGTTGAAAGACTTCTCTGCCACTGAACTACTACCAACTGAGCTGGTTATATGTGAAATTAAAAGGAGGAAATTTTATTATACAGCTCGCTGCAGCTAAACACGCTTCCTGGACACGGAACCTGGCAGTGGGAGTCATTTGCAGCCCGTCTCATCCTGCAAAAAATTGATCTTCAGAATTTATGTACAGCACGTTTACATATAACTGTAGCAAACTTGTTTTTTTTTTTTCTCCAGATATTAAATTTGTGTTGAGCAAATTGTGGTACATCAGTCACGTGAGGTGATTACGTCGTCACAGTTATATTTACAAATATATGAACCCTACAGAGCAGTTTATTTAACATTTGGTTGGCAACATGTAATGTGTTTTGTCATAAAACATCAGCATTGTTTATATATACAAACCCTAACATAGAATAAATGAACTTCTTACCATTACTTATAAATGAAGACCATGCACGGCTCCTTTAGAATAAAAGCATCGATGACTCGTCAGTAAAAGTCCTCCTTATTTTCTTTAGTTTACAAGTCTCTCTGTCTCAATGGAGATCAGTTTGTCTGAATAGTGTGGATCGACTGTCTCGTAGTCTGAAGCAAACCTTTAAGCTCCGGTATTCGTCGTCCTTTAATTAGTATCTCCTGCTTCGATTGAAAATCCAGTTTAAAGAATTCTTTAATTTAGATATGTAATCCTCCATTTTGAAATGAGACCAAGCAAAGAGAAAAAAAAAAAAAGACAAATCAGTGACGTGGAGTCAGGGAAGTCATGAATAGAAATATAAGATTAAAAA
>JAFBJS010001830.1:17149-42724 GCA_016785265.1 Paraplagusia blochii
GAACTGAAGAAGCCTTCAGTTCCTTCAGAACTGCCTTGGGAACTGAAAGCGCCTATTAGATGAGAAGTGAAACGTTTTTGCAAAAAAACTGAATGTCCAGTTGCCTTATTCAACTCTTTAACTCTTCACACCTTTGTCCTGTGGTGTTCCCTCTGACATCAACAAGAAACTGATGAAGTTCCTCAGTTGAGGAATGGAACGTCTTTCAACTCCAAGGAGTCCAGTTTCTGACAACTCAACCCTTTTAGGAGAATTTAGTGTTTCAGGTCCTTCCTTGTGGGTGGACCTGGGTTCACCCGAGAAGTGTGATACCAGTGGTTGAGTTGGTGTCGATGGGTTTTTACAGTCGTTGTCATAGCGAACTTTAAATGCTTTTTGTAAGGTGCAGATATTTGGCATATATTTGGGGTAACACAGTGGTCACTCGACATTTTAGTCCCCAGACCTTGGGGATTTTCAAGCTCCTCGCCCTTAACACCTTTTAACACGTTAAGAAATGTCCCATTCCTGGAAAAAAATCTGTGGGCCAGATAACTAGATTCAGCCATTTAGATAAAGGTATTGGTCACGAAAACATGATCAAACCAATAATGCAATAATCTACTTCAGTGCATTCTGTGCAGTCAAACATCAGGTCCCACTTCCCTGCCTCCATCAACACACACACAAACACACACACACACACACACTTCCACCCACTGTTTATTTCTTTCCTCCAGACAGCAAAGAGATCAAACAAATATGATCTGCTCTCTGACATGTCTGTCTTCTTACACCTACTCAGCAGAATTTCCATCAAACACAACAGCGACCGAGAGACACAAGTCAACAGGACATTTACAGCCAACAAAGCCAACTAATAAAGAACCCTGCGAACTGTTTGATAAACATTTCTCAAAAAACAAGCGAGCTTCACTCAAGAGCGCCCTCAGCGATAGGTGGCAAAAGCAGGGACCCAAATTTGCTTCTCTACTTTTCATTCACTTTTCTATTTTTGAGAATCCCTAAATGTTTAGCTTATTAACTAAATAATACACAAAATTAACACATATAGTTGACGTGATTATGATGATCAACTACTATCAATTACTGCGGTTCTCAAAGCCTGTTCAAGGTGTTTCATGCCACTCGGATGCCTTACAATTTGTTCCGTACTGAAATATATTTAAGGTAACATTATTGAACTCCCACGGTAAGGCAGTTTCTGCACTAATGTTCACCCTCTTAGTTCGACCCACACGGTATCATTTACGGCCCCACTTCAAAACCAGTTCCACCTTTGGCACCCTCACCTATACTGTAGAGCAGCTTTAAATGTTGTAATATGAGATACGTTGAATGTTTAGCTTTTACCTAATGAGTCCATGTTGATGAAGAAGTGTAATAACCAGCGTTGGGACTAATGCGTTACTTGTTAGAAAACTACTTTTCTTGGTAACTAATAACGTTGTGTGTTACCATTCACATTCAGTAACACAGTTTTTGTTACTATGGTGCAAAGTGGCTCGTTATTCGTCACTATTTGTGGTCCAAATGGACGGTTTCCTCTAGCCACAGAGAGAGGACTGTGTGGCAGCGGAGCCTGTCTGCTGTCTGTCAGTCCTGAGTGAAATATGGCCGTGCATACTAACTTAACCATGCATTGAAAAAGGAGTGATGGTTGGTTGACATAGGTTAAGATTTAAGGCTAAGCCAAGAGACATAGGTGGGTCTTCTCGCTTTATAGGGAAATAAACTGTCTCACGTTGAGGTCACAATAATTTGCCTGTCAAAATGTCAAAGCATTTATTTTGTTTTTATTGTACCACTACATTTCATTATGACAGTTGCTACAGAACACAACACAAAACTTTTTAAATGTGTTTTTATTATTACTATTCAAAGTAAAGTAACTAGTTATTAGTTACTTATATAATTTAGTAACTAGTAACACAACTATTAACTAGTAACTTTTTCAGAGCATTAACTAGTAAAGTAATAAGCTGCTTTTTTAAAGTAACTTGCACTACACTGGTAATAACAAACACTGGTACAACAAATATTTAAAGGTTGCTGCAAAACATGGGGGAAAAGGGCAACACTCAACTAAAGATAAGTACATCAACTCTACGTGCTATCCAAAAAAGCTAGAACATTTACAGAGTAGATCAGCATTACTTCTTTTACACACAAATAATTACTTTCCCACCGTCACCAAATGTTAAATCATCGAGTAGTTTTTTTTTTTCAGCTTTGTTTACCATTTGGCACAATAAGGTGGATGACCTCAACAGTTTTTTTTATCCTTTTGAGTTGATCTAGTGTTTTTTATCGCTGCAGATTTTTTTATTTTCTTATCGAATAAAAGAAAAAACAAATACAGCCAGGTTCTATCATTGTACAGTGGGGGGTACCATCCTTTTCTTCTGTTTGGGTATTTAAAGTAAACTGAGCAAACTGAGCTGTTCCAGTAAGTGTTAGCTATATACAGTATATCGTTACATTTATACTATTCAGGTATAGGCAGACTTTATGGCTGTATGCGTCACAACAACCTGTTTCGGGGGGGGTGTGGGTGGGTGGTGGGGTGAGGGAGGGGGGTGAGCGGAGGCAACGTGTGACCAATGATGTAATGTCTTTATATTACGATTAATTTCACATCTGGTCAAAGCTGTTATTGTATTAGTGACGCGTTCACTGGCAATTAACTGTGGACATTACTATAGGGATCATGGGCAAACAAATGGAGAGGTAGAGCATTAGCCATACATTAGCTGTATGAGGATGTTGATTTCAAATTGTTGTGTTATTGTTCTCATGATCGTGTTCTCTTCCAGTCGGTTCCACAGTATAGTGGTTTATCACGCCTGCCTCAAAAAACAGAGAGAGCACAGACACCTGTTTTCAAACCACAAGCTTGGCGCTTGTCAGTGGCAGCCTTTTACCAACAGTCAAAACAACTGCTGCGGTTAACACGATGAAGGTGGCAGCGGTGGTCTCATGGTTAAGGGAGCAAGGCTTCCAAGGTTCTAATCCACCAGCTGCCAGGTTGCTACTGAGGTGCTCTGTCCAGAACCGTATAACTTTCAGTGGGCTCACTACCCACAGGTAATCAAAACTCTCAAAAATCTTCTTAATTTTTCAGCTTTTTTGGAATATATTCATATACTAAAAATATACTTATATGTTTATATAAATATAATAGTATACATATAATTAAAAAAACATATTTGTTTTAGGGGTTCTTATTTTCTAAAAGTAAATATGTTTTCCAAGTTTTTGTGAAAAAAAATAAATAAATAATAACAATTTGAGTTGTTTCGTATTAGCTCTGGACTATCCCTCAGTTTTCTGCACCTCCTGATAAAGATAGAGACCAGAAGAAAAATGTGTGTATAATGAGTAACCACATGTGAGGCACATCATAATGTAACAAATGTTCACCACATCATTATTAACAAAAAAAAAAAAAAAATCTAATTCTTGTCACCTAAAAATATCCCCAGGGCTTGCATTCAGGAACAGGATCCAACACTTGATAATGAATTTGCCACCTTCATGTCACAATGAAAATAATAATAAAAAAGGTCGGGACCACATTCATCTCAAAAACCTCAAAAACAAACACACTGAGAACCTCAAAACAAACAAACAAACAAAAAAAAATCACATAGAAACTCCAAATGGAATTTGAAACTGAAAAATGCTATTTTTGTCAAACGTTTTGTCAAAACGTCTAACATTTGGGGACAAATTTTAAACCATCACAAAATTTTAAACCAACCACCATGAATAAATTCACAGATTGTTTAATTCCATCATTTTAAGCTATTTTGACTAAGTGTGCTGTTTATTTGTTTCTGTATGTCTTTATGATTGTATCTTTATCGAATTTATGTGAAAGACCAAAAAAAAGTGGCACACAATTGTTGATTGGATTTTTTTTTTTAACCAATAAAAACTGAAAAGTGTGCTGTGCAAACGTTGTCAGCCCCTTTTCTTTGAGTGCATCAAATTGCCTTCAGAAGTTGCCTGATGATCGAATGTTGCCCCAAAGACTAAACAGAGTCCACATATGTGTTATATAATCTCAGTGCAAACACAGCTGTTTTGTGACGTCCTCAGTGGTTTGTTAAGAAAATATAGGGAAACAAACAGTATCTTGACTCAAGGAACAAACCAGAGAAGTCAGGGAGGAAGTTGTGGAGAAATGTAAAGCAAGGTGAGGAAAGAAAAATATCTCCCAAGCTTTGAACATCTCACAGAACATCTGTTCAGACCATCTAGGGAAATGGAAAGAGTATAGCACACAAAAACCGACCGAGGCACAGCCGTCCACCTAAGCTTACAGACCAAAAAAAAAAAAAAGAGCACTGATCAGAGAAGCAGCCAAGAGTTTCCATGGTGACTCTGGATAAACTGCAGAGATCTACAGCTCAGGTGAGGGAATCTGTCCACACAACAATTATTAGTCGTGGGCTTGATAGAAAGGTAGCAGGTTGAAAGCCATTGTGCAAAGAAAAACATAAGAAGTTCCGTCTGTTAGAGTGGCCCAGTCAAAGTCCAGACCGCATCTCATCTGACTGAGCTAGAACTGTTTCACAAAGAAGAATGACCAAAAATGTCAGTTTCTAAATGAGCAAAGCTGGTGGAGCCATACCCCAAAGACTTGCATCTGTTGGGGCATGGTAAGTCCATTGCTTTCTTTGTTTTGGTCTTTCACATAAAATTCCATTAAAATATATATTTTGTTTGTTGTCGTGACATGACAAAATGTG
Organism: Paraplagusia blochii; assembly: GCA_016785265.1. NCBI lineage: Eukaryota > Metazoa > Chordata > Actinopteri > Pleuronectiformes > Cynoglossidae > Paraplagusia > Paraplagusia blochii. The sequence goes on from JAFBJS010001830.1 coordinate 21,907, forward strand.
GATAAGTTCAAGGGGTATCAATACTTTTGCAAGCCACTGTAATTTCATTTTATGGTACCCATATACCCTTTGGTCTCAAATCTAATTTCTACATATTTCTGCAGGTTAGAGGACATAAAAAAATTAGGACCAATTATGATTTTCTTTTCTCTCTCTCTCTCCCTCCTACCGCGCTGATGAGCATTTCCCAGGCAATTAAGATCCTCCCTCACTACAGGATGTGGGGTCAGTGGAACCTCACAGGAAAGTCAGTGTGATAAAAGGAAGCACAGTTGCTGTTGCGGGCCATGAAAAAAGAAAGCTCGTCAGCTCTCCTACGAGCCGGGGTAATTGACCCTGACTCCTCCGACAGAGCACCGATAACAAAGAGTCATTAACTTCTTTAGAATTAGATTTTCAGATGAGATGCTTCCTTAAATGCTGAATCTATAAACTGCTCCTGTAACAATTTAATCTCAGAGCCATATAGTTTTTGTTTTTTTTCCTGAAGAACTTGTGACCCGTCAGAAAACATACAACAGAGAAGCATCACACTTAAAGCTGCAGCAACACTGCAGATGATCTCACTCAGATTCCACTGTCAACTCACTTGCATTGATTGGCTGATTGAAATGACGTCAACACAATGAAGATAAATGTTATTTTTAGCAAAAATAACATCATTCTTTGTATTTTGTAAACTTGGGAGTAATTCCTTTTAAGTTGCCTTACCTTTACTAATATTTAGCTAAACATAATAGATAGTGATTACAATCAGGGAAAACATCTGTCCTGTCTCACATCATTGCTGTGGATAACATTCATTCTGAAACAGAGATAAGTATTACAGTAAAATTGCTTCTCCACTGATAGGAAACAAATTGTTTTATACCCAGGGGTATATTCCCATGTAGAACTAATCGGCAGGTTTTTAACCCCATAACAAATAAATGATGTTCAGATAAATAATACATATAAGACACATATGGCACCAAACCATGATGTTGATGGGCGTGTTTTGACCCTGACCACAAACATATAGAATTAGTTTATTAGTGCTTTACAGAAGAAATACTGTAAGCTGGCTAGACAGGCCATTGATAATACATTGCTACTAGGGGTGTGAATCTTTCCCCTCATATAACGATCTGATTCAAATCTCGATTTACAGGCTACGATCAGATTCAGGAACAATTCATACAAATATTAAATGATTGATCCAGTTTGATCGTATTCAGTTCAGTTTGATTCGTTTTTTTGAATCTTGAATAAAAAAATTGCAACTCCACTTTCAAGAACACTATACAGCTGCCAGTTATTTTTAGGTTTACATATAAACATATGTATATGTACACAATACATATAAAACAGAAAATACATATGCAAACACTTTTTATACAATTAAGAAATTACATTTTTGCATCTCCTTTCGAATTGCATGAACATTTGCAAGATTTAACTTGATTTTTTTTTTATATACAATTTATCAATAAGGAGAGCTGTGAATCTCATATTAACCCAATATATTTATACTGACATTTGTATTTTATCTCCATTAACAGGAATATCAGGATCAGGTGACTCTCTACTTATTATAGTGAAATACATGCCTACAGTTTTAGAAAGGTTTAGCTGTAGACAGCACTCATGTAACCAGATTGTCACACAGGACATTGTTTTGTAATATAGTGAACTATGGATTCCGTTATTGCCTTGGACTTTGCCGAGTTATTACCGAACTACGGTTGGAAAAACTGTTGTATTTTATTCTGTCTGCTCCTCTGAATACTGGGGGCCTGCCGTGCGTCAGCGTCACCCAGTCATCAGTCCCACTCTGCCGTCTCTCCGGGTGACTGCTAAGGTTTGTTTTCCATATTGACCGACTACATTATTGACCTCTTATTGTTGTCTTTGAGATGTGACAGTAGTTGGTAGTCAGTCCTCCCCATATAGTCTGATGGTCCACCCACTCTCTCCATTCTGTCAGTGAACGTCACAGGAAGTGAACCTCATCAGGTCATTGTAGGCTACCATGGACCAATGAATTTGATTATAGGATATACAGAATATTTGAAATAACAAAGTAAAATTGGTACTATCCGTTTACCATTATTTATCAAATATACATAATATATACAGTATATAACACACACACACACACACACACACACACATATATATATATAGTTTCTGTTCCAAGTAAAATGCCAAAAGTTTCCATATTTTCTTTTGGTTCCTTAAACCAGTCAAAGCCCTGATTGACAGTGATGTACAAGTATCAAAGCCGTCTGATTTTATGACGACCTCATCAGCAAAGAAACCGCACGACTATTATTCTTTTTTTATTCCACTCAGTCCTGACGTGCCTTCACTAAAGGCACCTTGGTTTACCTCCGGTTTCCACTGGCTTTTCCTTTTAGAAAAAAAGGAAATCTCATTCATTTTTGTCCAAACAGACACATTTAAGATTCTGAAGATGTTTAACAGAACCTTGATGATGTCACATGAAGGACACTGAAAAAAGGGGTGGTAGTAAATACGTCTTGGACGACGACTAACAGAGAGAAAAGGATGTTACTAGGCATGACTGAAATCTCCTTTGAAAAAAAAAAAAAAAAAAAACCAACACAAAAGAAAAAACAACACAAAAGAACTCTGTAGATCACAGTCAGAGAGAAAAGGAATGTCTGTATGGTGTAGAACGACTATCACCAAGCAATGATGATAAATAATTTCACAATAACACATATGTGAAAGAGAAACAAAAAAAGAAGGAAATTAAATCAGGGCCCAAAAAGCAAATGGTTGTGGTAAATTTAATAAACCTGTCTACCTTCAGTAACAGAGGCTGAACAGAGTTTGATTTTGAAAAGCAAAGACTGAAAATAACACAAGCTCTGGTAGCTCTAAAAGCCCTTAACATTAAAGATAGTGAGGTAATATGTTAGACCATGAAGGTTAAAAAAGAGCCTAGCAACAAATGGGCTGGCAACATCAGGATATTTTGGACCATTTTGTCCAGCATATACTCAAAACCAAACTTGAAGAAAAATAAAATGAGGAAAAAACTCTCAACAGTTTCAAACACTTCTATCATTCTTTTTTTTTTTTTTTGAAAATGGTGGAAACAAAAAAGTAGGGAGAAAACACAGCTATGAAACATTTGTTCATCCGAGGCTGTCAACATTACAGCGGTAGATTTTTATCCCACAAGAGAAAATGCTGCTGTGGATCTAACATTATTTTTGTCACTTTTTACTCAGCTACTTCTCCCGCTTGTATTCATAACACCAACACATTTCACTCATCTCCTGTGCTGCTAAATTATATAGCAGCTCCAACCACATTAATGGGAGAGATCCATCTGTGGCAGATGAGAGGTACAGAGTGGTTATTTATGTCAGCCACGAATGGTGTCTCTTAGAGACCAGCACAAAAATACGTAGAATTAAAACTTGGTTTGGACTCTTAAAACTTATCAGTTGTTGTGAAAAAAGGGGGGAAAAAGTTGGGAATTAAAAGTTGGCAATGGAAATATAAAACTTATGAGGCTGAAGCTATGCCAAAAAACAAAAAAAAAAAACAAACATATAATATTGATCAAAACGCAAAATTTAACCTAACCCAAGTTATTAATGAATTATAGTTGATTGATAGACTCATTGTGTGTGTAAATTATTTACCTCAATGTTAAAATGGGTTGGAACAAATATTAAATTGAAATTAAATTGCAAAATAATATAGCTCAGACAGAATTAAGTGGAAACCGCCAAAGGTTAGTCAGATATCCTTAATACTTAAACCCTAAAAAAATCTTTGACCTGTAAAAGCTGCACAGAATAACTAATATTAGATACAAAAGTAAAACGTTGTTTTGTGGATTAGTGAATGTAAGAAAATAGCCAAGTACACTGGTAAAAGTTATATCTATGCCAAAAAAAAAAAGTTTGCGTGTACAGTCCATAAATAGCACAAAATCGAACCAAAACATTAACTTTGCCATTTCATAGGAGGGCAACAAGAAGGTAAGAATCATGTCAAAATAATCAACTACACATCCCACAACAGATTAACTGAAATAGCCAAGACGATTATGTATGAATGAACCTAGAATTAGCCAATTACCAATGTCAGGTCCTTGAGAGTGGCCTCAGTAATCTAACAGAGTGGCGGAGGGAGAGATCTGATTGGTCCAGGACTTTATCTGCGCTCTATGATGGATGGTGTGTGCACACAACAAATCACTCAGGAGTATTAGACTGCTCTCATTAGAGAGGATGGATCTGAGGTTAATGACTGATGAAGAGTCTAATGAGGCCGGCCTCCAGCACTGCTTCTGGTAGAGTAACTAGGAAATACAGTGAGACTAGGAGGAGATTCAGGTCTATAGATAATACTAGGAAGACAGACCTGAAGACATCAGCAACAGCCAACGATGATGCAATGACTGTAAGACTGGAAACTTATGTTGCAAAATGAACCAAAACAGCTGGAGGTGAACCTGCAGATAATGAAGAATTTTGTGAATTGCATAGGGATTCTCTGTGATACAACACAGTGGTGGCTTAACGGTTAAGCAACTAGACTTGGTTCTTGATTTGAATCTGCCATCGAGCAAGGCACCACCCCCACCCACTGCTCCCATGGCGCTCATAGATGCCCATCACCCACTTTGGTGATGGGCTGAATGCAGAGGTCACAATGACAAGGAGTTTTCTTTCCTTTCCTACAAACATCTCTATCATTAAATCATTGAAAAAAAACATACTTTGCAAATGAATAAAAACCAATGAGAACCTGTTCAACAAAGCCAGAAATAAATAAATAAAAAAAATTAAAAATGAAAGTTGATAAAAATCGCACAAGATTCACACAAAATTATAAAAAAAATCAAAAATAATATATGTATATATATAAAATAGCAGAAATAGTAAAGCAGATAATCAGTCAATAAGGAATAATATTGTGTGACAACCTGGAGTTATGCCTTAATTCATTCTATGGCAAAAGTCTGAATTATACAGGCCAAGTGACACTTTTGTCACTATTCTACAAATACTCTTGTTTTTGCTGCACCCTCCAGCATTTTAAAACAACTATCCACACAGATGTATCTCTTCCAAGTATTTTCTGGCAGCTTTTGAATAAAGAAATGTATCTAAGTGACTTTTTGCCTAAAGCCGGACGGAGAAAAGTGGTTTAATTGATCGTATTAACTGGATTTCTCAGCGACTGCACGTAGTGGAACAGGAACTACATTACGCTAATTGATATTTGTTAAGTAAAACAAGCTCTCTGGCCTTTTCCCTTGAAATGTAAATGGTGCGGGGAGAAAGAAGTGCAGAGAGTGATTTAAGACTGGGCCACATCTACACACTGGACAATTGCTGAGCAAGGGGCGTCGGCTTTGAACGTCTACCTTCTCCATTCACTCCCTCCATCATCGTCTCCCTCCTCCTCCACTCCACTCCACTCCGACCACTTTTCTATTTCCTCCCTGCGAAGGCAGCTGCCATAACTCAGTCACTATCTTAATCCTTTCAGAGAACACTGGCAGACACTAACAGAAAATCACCAAAAAGAACAATCCCGTTAATCGTTGTTTGGACTTAAAGGTTACAGCGAAGCACAATGAGATAAGAGAGCAACTTGGAGCTCTGTACTGGCCATATATATATATATATATATATATATATATAAAACTAGAAATTCTTCACAAATACATTTTTCAACCTCCTCAGAAGTTGCACATTTTCTGCTTACATCACAAAATATTTGGTGAAGTCTTGACCTTAATCTGCAAACAGCTCTGACATAATGATAAGGGACTTTACAAATGAAATCCCTAAAGCTTCATCAGGCACAAAGTAACTTACTGCCATCCGAGGTCAAGAACTTGGTGATAATTGCAAGAGAGGTTGATCCAAGTTTACCCCAAAAGCTGCTGATCCATTGGGTTTTTTCATGGACACAAATTTGTTTCCCATTAAAAAAAAAAAAGTTACTACTAAAGTAAATGTAGTTCTGTAATGGGTTCAGTTTCTTCTCCATGGACTGTGAACATGGCGACCCACCATGGGTAAAGTCCAAGCCCATTAAGGAAAAAATGGATTGAAGTCCAACCTCAGGTGACTGCTATTCACTAAGGTTTTATTCCAGTTGGCTAGAGTGTCAGATTAGAGAGCATCCAGTTAGATTACTGTTGTGTGTTAGAGCCTAAGTACTTGAGAACAGATCTTATTAAGTGCCAAGGTTTCCAGTCCAACCTCAGGTCAATGAAGGAAAAAAAAAAAAAACTGAATGCAGTCCAGCTCATTTCTGTGAATGTTATTTACTGTAGACATACTGTAGAAACAGCTAATTGATTCATTTAAAGCCCATAACACAGTCTGTATACAGCCACGTTTATTAAAGGTGTGTGTAAACAAGTTAACCCAAATGAAATCTGCCTTGGAGAGGAGCCAGTCTACAGCACTGTGGCTGCAGAGCAAACGGAGCCATATGTTCAGACTGACTTTGCCTCCTGTGGATGCTACAAGTGGGATTCTGCCCCGCGCACAGATACCAGCCTCTGAGTTTGCCTTGTTTTTATGTTTGTTTTGGACCTTTTTAGCAGATTCCTGTCAGGGAGAGATAAATGAGGTGATTAAAGAAGGCAGTCGGAGATAATAATGATGTCGTTTGGGAGGCACGGCGTTTCTATCCACGTATGGTAAAGACGCGGTAATGAAAGAATGGATAAAAATAGTCTGACGTATGGTGATGAAGGAGGGATGTTTGGGAGAGATGACACCAGGCGATTTGCTGCTCGGCTCTTGTTAACCTAAAATCTGCTGAACGCTTCATTCTTCAAACAAACTTGCTGCTTTGATCATTCGCAGCTCCTTTGGAAGTGCAAAACAACAATAGTAAACATGTTAATTTATGCTGCAGGAAAGGCTGCAGACAGCATCGGCAATTAAACATGAATTACCAAAGGGACTGAACAGCTTGCACCAGCATGAAATTCTACTCTTCTCTGAATATGGATGGAAAAAAAAATCTGTTCGACGTAGGGCTCTACATGTTTCCAATGACTGGTCCTGGGTCCAGTAGTGGTACATGGTAAGATTCTTTGTTTCGTTGTTTTAAATGTTATTGTTATTATTATCGTCAAATAATTGGATACATTTGCTGCACATTAAATATCTCCAGGTTGATCAGTCAAGAACACTTGGCTTCATTGAAAATATATTGGTTTTATTGGCTGTTTTATAAACCTATCTTTGTATTTTTATTGATTACCTTTGAGCTGCATTATTGGGCAAATTTAGCAAACATGTCCCTAATGTATGGTTTGGAGACACTTGCTTTAGGCAGAAGACATGGGGGGTGGGAGGGGTTGGTGGAGTTAGAGATACTGAAATGCTCTTTAGGAGAGACAAGTATGGACAGGATCAGGAATGAGGTGATTAGAGGGACAACATGGACAGAAAAGTTTGAAGAGGGAACCAGATTGGGATGGTTTGGACATGTTCAGAGGAGGGACAGTGAATACATTGGTAGGAGAATGATCCTAGAGATGGAGCTACCAGGTAGGAGACAAAGTGGAGATTTATGGATGCAGTGGGGGAGGACATGGTGATAGTTGGAGTCTGAGTAGAAGATACAAAGGACAGAGGGACTCGCTGCGTGCATCCCCTGAAAAAAGGACAAACAGAAAAGAAAAGAAAAATTGGCCAATATTTAATTTAATCTCTGCAGGCATTTACTCATTTTATGAACTGAATTCCGATGAGCTTTATAAACACCTAACCCTTTTCCATTTCTTTAAATTTGCTCTATAGGAAATTTTAAGATTTTTTTTTTTTTTACGTTCAGAAACAAAGGACATTAATTAAAATTAATGTTGGTGTCACTCACTGTAAACTTGCCAGATGAGTTTTGACACCAATTTCATTCTGTAAGCATAAGGTTAAGAGTAGTTAAAAACAAATAGCACCAACTGAAGCCTGAAAGTCATAGCAAATGTATAGTCAACAGTTTACTCCTGAGGAACGAAAGTCAATAATAGTATAATAAAAATAAAAGACAAACTTCAAGTTCCACAGTCTAACTGTGCTATCCCGGTTTGTTTTGCTGGAGTGAATATGATTTCCATTGGAGTCAGAGTGTGATATCCACTTTATGTGCTGGCTGTTTTATCTTTTATGGACCATGATCTGGAGTTAAATTGGATTGAACTGAACGGCTCCACCGATACGTGCACACACACACACACTCTTGCGCGCACACACACCCACAGCGAGCTATGCCAATGTTAAGCCGAGCGAATGCATGGCCCATTAGTTGTTTTTTTTTTTGCGCTAGCAGTAAAAATCCTGCGCTAAATTCACGTCTGTGTGGTTTCAGTGACCGTCCTGACGTAAAGGTAGAGCAGCTCAAAGTTAACTGCAGATCACGTTTAAAATAAGTAATTAAAACTGCCCTGAAGTAGGAGTTGATTTTAATGGCACAGACACAGACTTCTGCTCTGTTGCATTCAAGCAAATTAACTGAGCTGAGCATTTTTATTTATTTTTGGTAAGTATTGAAATAAAATGTTTTAAACTGCAATAATTTGGTACAAGGGAAACAAAGAAAGCAAAAACAGCAGAGATGTAGTCAATACAACATTAATGAATGATAATGAGGATTTTACTGACAATAATACATCAAAATACTTCAACTTTATTTGTTTATAGTGCGAAATCATACCAACTAATATCCCAAGGCACTTTACAAACAATTATGTATAATAAACAAGATCCAGTAAACAGGAAAATACCCCCCTGCCCTTATTTGCCTTCACACAGAGCAGACAATACTGAACATATACTGAACATAGAAACAAGACAAGAGCCAGTATAAATATGATATAGAGTAATGAGGTAAATGCTCATATACCAGGATAAAAAAAAATACATAAATAAAAGGTAAAGAATCAATAACCAGAAATATCGTATGGTTAGCCAAAATAAATTAAAATGTCATCTAATAGTCTGCCAGCTGAAGTTAAATAGTCTACCAAGATGCCAAATGACAAACGAATGGCTTATAGTTTACAAAAATGTGTTAAAATAAAAAGGAAGTCTACAAATTTGGTAAAATATTAGCCAAGACCAAAAAACAGTAAATAACCAGGTGCTACGCTTTGCCAGGTAACAGACAAATAAGCAGAAAAAGTTGCAGAAAAGGGTGATCAGTTTCCCCAAAAATATAAAATATTGTAAAAAAAGCACTAAATAGTTTAATATATTTCTTTTTTTTAAATTAATAAGAGTAAATTGAACCTGTTTAAAGCACATAAAGCGAATAGGAATAATGGATTCAAGAGATTAAAGAAGAAAGGCCACATAGCTAACAGTTAGACCAAAACTGTGAATTAAAATTGAATTAATGGAGTGGCATTCAAGGTGAAAATGAGTTACTAGAGCACAATTTCAGCAGTGAGAGAATGAAGTTTGATGTGATTAAACATCAGCGCTGTGCTGTATCCAATTAGCACCTTCGCACCTCTGCGTGGATGTTTCCTATTCCTGTCCTGATTGTTCTGCTGTACGTACAGTCTATTTATGCCCGCTGCCTCTACCTCCATCTGTGTTACTTCTCATTGAAGCCTGTTTTTTTATGTAAATTATTTCATTTCTCTTGATGAAAAAAGGAAATGAAAAAAAATAAAAGTGTTTTGCACTCCCCAAAGGTGGCGCTACATTACCCAAATTGATCCTGACAAGTGTCTGTTTCATTCTCAGCCCTTGTTTTGACGCTGTGTTCCAGTTGTTAACAAACGTCAGACATCCTCACATCTGTGGCAGTAAAAAAAAAAAAGATATGTAAATGAAACAGAAAAATAATAAATATAGCAATAAAAAGTAGTGTACCTCTTTATCCCTGCCCCACTTTCCTCTTTGTTTTTTGCTTTATCTGTTCTTTCTTCTGATGTACAATGCAGACAGTCCCATATATAAAGAGAGCGCTGTCCTTATCTTATTTGAGCAGTTGCTTTAGGTATTTCTGCAAACTCTGCAGGGCTTGAATTATAAATCACTAGGAAACAAGATGGCAATCAGAGCGTATTGTTGCAAAGAAGACTAATGAAACCACCCACCCTGGTAAATGACCTGCAGATCTGCTCTGATACTGACTCCCCCACAGTTGCTCTGATGTGATACCCTTCCCCGTCCCCCCAGTCCTCACTGATGCTCCCTTTAAAAGCTGGCCAAGGCCAGATAAGGCCACCAGGGCCAAACAATGGAGCTCTTTGTCTGCTGGATCCAGGGGTGAGGAGAAGTGGGTGTGAAGGGTACGGTCCTAAAAAAGGGACCAGATGTGATCATGTAAAAACATTAACATCTTACTAGTAAGACTAGTGATGTTTCAAAGAATGAAGAAGTATCAAGAACTTAAAAAGACTGATGAAAAATCTTCTTCTCCTCTTTTGGGCTTGTCCCTTTTCTCAGAGGTTGCCATGGCAAGTCGACCATTTCCATCTCACCCTGTCCTCTCAACTCCAACCACCTCCATGTCCTCCCTCTTTGCATCCATCAATCTCTTCTTCGTCTCCTAACTGGTAGCTTCATCTCTAGGATCATTCTTCTACCAATATAACCACTGTCCCTCCTCTGAACATGTCCAAACCATCTTAATCTGGCTTCTCCAGCTTTTTCTCCAAACCTTCCTGTCTGTGTTGTCCCTCTAATGACCTCATTCCAGATCCTGTCCATCCTTGTCTCTCCAAAAGAGAACCTCAGCATCTTAAACTCCTCCACCTCCAGCTCTGCCTCCCGTTTTCTACCTATTCCTAGTGTCTCTAATCCATACATCATGGCTGGTCTCACCACTGTCCTGTAAACCTTTCCTTTCACCTTAGCTGACACACTTCCATCACAGATCACTCTTGACATTCTTTTGCTCCAGTTGTTCCATCCTGCCTGTGCTTGATTCCTCACCTCTGTTCTACAAAAGACTGATGAAAAAGTAAATACGGTAGTCATAATTATCCAAGGGTTGTCCTCATGAGCCACTGAATGCAGGACTGCAGGCAGGTCAGTATAGAGACGCTAGTTCTGGCTTAAAGCAGAGATGAGCAATATATCATAAAAAACAAAGGAACCTCTTAAAGAACAGGAACTCTAGGAATTTCCTCAATTGTCCCAAGTTCTGTCAAAGAGGTTTAACAGCAAACCTATGGTTTATATACAACACTGCAGTCGATAAACAGACTGAAGTGATGCTTGAAATATAAATCAAGAACCCATCAATTACCACTGATATAAACAAGACTATTTCCCGACTCAGAGGCCAGAATGTGACCATAGCCCTATACTGGAGCTGTGCCTCCAGGAAGTTATTATGTGCCCAGGAAACATTGTGTCCTGCCTACGCTTCAGCCCCTGAAAGAGGCAGAGCCGTGACATAAAACCCTGTGCGATGAACAGCCCCAGGCTACGCTCCTCCTGCATTCAGACTGGGCACACAGAGGAGCACCAGAATAATTTCTGTCCCTCCTGTCCTGCGATTGGTCAGACGAGCTGCAGGGACCGTGAGACACGTTGGCCTATATAGCCATAATGAGCCAGAGACAGTCATTTAAATGGTGAGGTAATATGATGAGACACATATCCGAGGTGATGGGATATACAGTTTCACACTGATGTAAAGCTATAAGGAAAAGGCAGTTGATGAGCGCTTATGGTTAATCTTTGATCAGGGCTGATGAGGAGCAAAGGGGTTGAGGTTCAGTAGCCCCAGAGGCACATTTAACAGCAATAATGAGTCTACAAAAAGTCCAATGACTACCTCCTTTTGTCTCCAGCTTCAAAACAACATCTAAATGGTTAAAACATTTGAAAATAATGCATAAAATAAAAAAAGTGATCAAATTTTCCTTGAAATGTTTGATAATTCACCTGTAAATGTTTAATTTGAGGTGCTGTTCTGGGATATTTATTTTTTGTCCCAGAGTCAATGTTTGACAAAAGTAGAATCCCAGGGGTTGGTTTCATGGCTTCAGCCAGTGGACTCACCACCTGGAGGAAAGTTCAAGAGGGGCTGGTGTGGTGCAGTGTGAACTGGGTGGTGGTCCTGGCGAAAAAGTTTACAAGCTAAGAAAAGCCCACCCAATAGACTCAGTAGATTAGTTGATTCATTCATCTTCATCAGCTTCTCTGCTACCGGTCAAAGTCTCCATGACTGGCACCCAAATCACAATGCTCTATACTGACAGACTTCCTGTGGGTGGCAAGCCCACTGGAAGTTATGTGGGTCAGGACAGTGCTATGCTCAGAGGACCTCATTGGCAACCTGGCTGCTGGTGGATTAGAACCTGAAACCTTGCAGACCTAAGTCCCCTTTGTCAGTTGATTACTCTACGTCAGTGCTTCTCAATCTTTTTCTGTTACGCCCCCCCAGCAAGAAGGAAACAATCCCCACCACCCACTCTCCGCCACAACTATAAATAACAGCTTTTGTCTATAAAATAGTTCTAGGTACACCTCTGCATAACATCGTGTCCTTGTTAACATAAAGAAACAAAAGAAATGGATATAGTTCAACTTACAAGTATTTGCAATTACACTTTATTGTAGTACGGCGGAAAAAAAGCATGTTCCCCAGGGTCACACGCACAGCACCTCAGTCGCAACCTGGCACTGGTGGATTAGAACCTGAAACCTTGCAGACCCAAGTCCCCTTTGTCAGTTGATTACTCTACGTCAGTGCTTCTCAATCTTTTTCTGTTACGACCCCCCAGCAAGAAGGAAACAATCCCCACCACCCACTCTCCGCCACAACTATAAATAACAACATTTGTCTATAAAATAGTTCTAGGTACACCTCTGCATAACATCGTATCCTTGTTAACATAAAGAAACAAAAAGAAAGAGATATAGTTCAACTTACAAGGATGTGCAATTACACTTTATTGTAGTACGGCGGGGAAAAAAAAAAATGTTCCCGTGGGTCAAACACGCCCCCCTCAGCATCGCACTGCGCCCACCAAGGGGGGCCTGCCCCACATTTTGAAAACCCCTGCTCTACGTAGATCAGAGGTGTTTAACTCATTTTTACCAGCGAGCCACATCAACAACACAGTTTCCTTGAAAGGCCGGTTGTAATTGAAGACTGTATAGATTTAACTACTCCATAAGGTATTATTACATGTTACTGCTGTTAATAAATACTTATTTTATAATTTTCTCTGTAAAGACTGTAATTGTTATAATATATTGTTATGTAATTGTTATGCTATATGTTCTTCGTTCAAGCACATTAAGCTACATGATTGTATGAAATGTGCTCTTTAGATAAACTAACCTAAACTTATTTAGAGTTTATATAATTTATTCATAGTTTAATTTATAGTTATAAATTACAATTATTGTTTAGTGCTGTATAATAAATCAACTTTTAATTCATCAAGTTAAGAAACCCTGCTTTATAGAAGATTTTTATAAAACCTTGTCAAGCTCTCGCGGGCCACACCAAATTATTTTGCGGGCCGGATTTGGCCCCCGGGCCTTGACTTTGACACGTATGCCCTAGATAATTGTGACGGGCTGTTACTGTTACTCGTTTCACAAATAAAAATCACATTTCATTAAACATAGCACAATAACATAGAAGAATGATTAAAATGTGTACAATAAGTAGGGGAATGTCAGGGCCCCCAAATCTGGTGTTAGGGCCCTAAATGAATCACATGTAACCGACCCATCTGTGGGCTAAGGTCAGTCTGGTAAGTCAGTCTGTGGGAGCCCTGAGGATATCATTAGCATGCAACTATGATTTTCTTGAATTTTTTCTGCCTACACAGATAGTGCGTGGTAAAAAAAACAGTGTTGCAGAATTAATATTCAATAAAGTTCCTAAAAAAAAAAAAAAAAATTCACTTATTTATTTTGTCTTAAGATGTGTATAAGAGACAGGATATCATTAGCATGCAACTATGATTTTCTTGAATTTTTTCTGCCTACACAGATAGTGCGTGGTAAAAAAACAGTGTTGCAGAATTAATCTTCAATAAAGTTCCTAAAAAAAAAAAAAAAAGAGCTGTGCTGTTGTTTAAATATGTAAAACCAGTACAAACAGGGGAGAACCAAATCCCTTTAAAAATAAATGTGATTTAAGCACAGCTCTGCACTGGGTTGCCGTGCTTTAGGGATATCGTGATGATGTGGCTGAGAGCTCCGGCATGTTGTGTAAAACAATCCGGCATAATGGGGCGACTCAGGTACGGCATGTTGACACCCCTGTCTGTGCTCCTCATTGATGCAGCCTGCGCTTCATTAGTCCGATTTCTTCCACACCGACTGCCAGAAGTGCAGGGTCAGCCTTATTTTAGCAACCAATTTTCCCGACTCCTTCAGGGATTCAAGGCTCATGCTTTTTCAGTGAGGAGAAGGTTTTAATGTGATAGAAACCAAAACTGAGATTGAACCGAGTGAGAATAAATGTTTCCTGCACATGGTTTCCAGCGTTTCCTCAACTAGAGAAACGATCACACTTGTGTATTCAGATAGGCACAACATTTTTTTTTTTTTTTTGTTTTGCAAATTTACCATAAGATTTCAGGGATTCGCAAAGAGTACAAGAATATACATTTAATTTATTTCTAGTTCAAAGGTGTGGGGATTGATTAAAGCATAAACACTGAATGAATGCTAAGACATTTCAAGTTACCCTAATGAATAAAAATGGCCATGCATTTATATTAATACTTTAACTTACGGAAGTTGACACTGAATATAAACAAAGTGAAAAGGAGATAATAGATTCAAAGACGTGGCTCAGAGAGTGTGCAGTGATTCCACCTGGCACACACACACACACACACACACACACACACAATTGGATAAAAGTGACAAGTTGTACAAATGGAAAGCAGAGAGAGGATTAATAATTCAGAGAATTCTTCCTGAGATGGAGGTGGAGAAGAAAAAAGATTCAGAAAGATTTGATCCCCTGGTGTCAGCTTACTTCTTTACAGATCTGGAGAAATCTGGGACACTGAGTTCTGTATGTTTAGAATCCCTCTGTGTGTGTGTGTAGTTTTGGAAATTCAATATTGTCGGAATTAAAAAAAAAAAAAAAAACAAGGAAAAACATCCACACCAGTGAGACCACAATCAATTTAACACTATCAGTAGACACGTACTTCTCATGTTGAGAGGCAATATACAAATAGATTTTCTGAAAATGCAATGATCACAAATCATCACACCATCACCAATAATGTCACTGATGTTTTAAATGCTATTCTATAAGAGTTGAATAATCCAACGTGAATATATTAAAAAAAAAAACATGTTTAAACATTTATTTAGACACAATTTTATAAAAGCCTGATTGATAAATGCTGAAATTGTGACAGAAATCACTCAAAGAAACATTAGGGAGAATGATAGCTAAATTTTCTTCTCCTTTCAGCTTGTCCCACTTCCAGGTGTTGCCACAGTGAATCGTCACTTCTCATCTCTCCCTGTTCTCTCTTTTCTAACTCCAACTACCTCCATGTCCTCCCTCACTGCATCCATCAATCTCCTCTTTGTCTACTGCTTGGTAGCTCCATCTCTAGGATCATATTTTTTACCAATGTGCACCAGATGAAAGCTAAATTACAGTATTTTCTATAAGGCGCACACAAAAGTCTTTTTTCAAAATGTGCAGCGCAGCCCTACAGTGCAGTGCGCCCTGTGTCTGTTGTTGTTGTTGTTGTTGTTGTTGTTGTTGTTGTTGTAAGGCGGACGTAGTAGAGGACATCATGAGAATGTTAAAGGGGGAAGTGTGGCTGTGGATTGTACATAAAACCCACACCCTATAATCAGGTGCGCCTTATTTGTGTGTTAAATATAGTAACGGCACACATAACTGAGACTGTGTCTTTTAGTACGGTGTGCCTTATGGTTGTGACACACAGTAGAAATTAAACATGCAAGTGTGCAGAAAAATGTGCATTGATGAAATAAAATAAGTTTATTTTATTTCACTTATTTATTTTGTCTTAGAACAGTTGAGGACTTAAATACAATTGTAAAACAAATATCACAATTGCATATCATCCATGAGCATTTCTTCTAGATGAGTTAATTGAGATTTTTTTTTAATTTCACACTATTTAGTTTGTTGTTTTCTGTCCAAATCCTCTCTAGGCTCCACTTCAAGCCTTTTACACCAAAGTGCTACTACCTACATCCTCCAGCAGGGGCTCTGCTGTACATTGCATCCACTTTGATGTACCACTTCATCACATCTCATCACTCTAATTACCAGAATTGTTTATAATCACATTGTAAATTGCCCATTAATCACCTCTGCAACATCCGGCATCTCTTCAGCAGCAGCAGCAACAGCAGCAGCACCAAGTCTACCACCGTTTCCATCGCCATCGTCGCCACGGCAGCAGCTGCTTTCTGCTGTGCTGGCATCCTGTAAGAACTTGCTCTAATCAAGTGAAAGATGGTCACATGTTTTTTCCTTTTCTTTTTTTTTTCTTCCAAAGCTCCTCCTTGCTGACTGAGACACATCTTTAGGACTCAGGCTAACAGAGGGATTTAGGCATTGGCTGGAGCACGCTTTCAAATTAGCTCCTCCCACCTCTCTCTCCAGAGGGGGAAAGAATACTTAGAGACCTGAAATACCACCCCCCCACCTCACTTTTTTCTTTTTACAATAATACACTGTTTAGTGAAGCGTCACCGAGCCCAGATTGACACCATTTTTCACGCGGCCCCACCATTAGTGTCACTCAACCTCCATTGTGGCACATTAAAATAAACTAATGATCTTTCTTCGCCAAAATGTCTGTGTGGTGGCGTATTAGTGCAGGGGGAGGGAGGGAGAGAGAGAGTGACTGCTGCATCTGTACTTACTGCACTTTGGCACCAACAAGTGACGAGGGAAACTGGAAAATTTAATACAGTTGTATTACTGTGTGTCACTGTGTGTAAATGATGATGGCAAATTATTTCTGGATGGTAAATTTGGCAATGAAATATTTCAGCTTTTCTAAGGCATTTGGAAGTTAGGTAACTCTGGATATAGTTAAAAATTTAAAAGTTAGTAAAAATGGCAAAGAAATAGGACAGTTGGCATAGTAAGTTAACTAACTTAACTATAACTTGAGTTATACTTCGGGTATAACTTAAGTACAGTAAGTTATACCCGAAAAAACAAAAAAAAAAAAAAAATGCAAAATGTACGAAAAAAAAAAAAAAAAAAAAATGCAAAATGTACGCACTAGAAACAAAGCAAAAGAAAAATATGTAACCAAGATAGTTCACCACAATGTCTAAAAATGAACACAACACAACCTAACATAAATAAAATACCCATAATATATGCATTTGAAGAAATTGAAGAAATATATTTTAAAAGCTTGAGGATTGGCTAAATAAAAACAATTAAAATGAACAGTGTACTATTTATTTTGGGTCAGCAGTGGTGGCCTAGAGTCCACAGGGCTGCAGGTTTGAATCCACCAGCTGCCAGGTTGCCACTGAAGTGCTCTGAGCATAGCACTGTTCCAACCCACATAACTTCCTGTGGGCTCACCACCCACTGGAAAGCTCACAATATGGAATAAACAGAAGAAGATGAATTAATGAAAAATTTATTTGGGGGGGGGGGGGGGGGGGTTAAAAAATTTTAAAAAAACAAGTAAAAAAAAAAAAAAAAAAAAAAACCTGGAAAAAACCAAAACTTGGTTTGAACGTAAAAAAAAAAAAAAAAAAAAATAGGGAGAAAATGCTTAAAGAATTTGCCTAGGAAAGGATTAATTCAGATAACGGAATTAATCAAAATGGAAAAAAAAAATGATTAGACCACTCTTTCTTTAATTTCTTGTCCATTTAAAAGTCTGCTTCCACTTAATCTACATTAATCTGGACAAATATAATAACAACAAAAAAGGCTCATAATTCAGTTTAATTTCAGAGCTGATTTCTGGCCATTTTGCATGGTTTTATTGACAGTGACAAAAATCACTTCCGTTCCTACATCACTGGCAATAACATTGTACTGACAAATACAGTGCTTTTCATTGCATGGTTTTGTGTTCATTGTTTCCCCCAGGTGATAAACCTTTAGTGGAACAAGGCATTAAGAAGAACAAGGAATTGAAGAAAACAGCAGAGTGGTCTAATCATTTTTTCCATGACTGTACAATAATCCAGAAGTTAACCAAAAAGTCAACAGAAGATAGACGGAGCCTTTGCTATAGGACAAAAAAAAATGAGAACACAGCAGTAAAGTAGGTCTGCAATTATAAAATGAAACTTCAGAAGTGCATAAACGGCTTGGACAAAACCAGTGCACTGCGTCCCTGAAGCACAGGACTTTCTATTCTCCAAACCTTTGGTCCCCACGTTACTTAATTTAGGCTGCTTGCAGTACCCACGCTACGGATCAGTGTTGGCGAGCCACGGATGAGGCTTAGTTCCAGCCCGTGGGCCATCCTTGCTGCTCCGGTGGCCCCCACTCAGTTACCACTTCTGCATGTACGCCCGTCTGCCACAACCCTCACTGGACACTGCTCTGGAAGCAGTGAAGGGGAAAGCGAGACATGGTTTCCTTTCTACAAGGTCAGACGTAGACAGGACTGACACCTGCTGCAGGCTGTGTCCAACTTGACATCCAGACTCTATTGTCTCTTTTGTGTTCACTGTCACTCTGATTTTTCTCACATCTTCACAGAAGAATCTGTGAGGGAGAGAAGAAGGGCCTCAGAAAGTGAGTATTGACTGGTATCAACTTTTTTTTCTTCAGCTGATTGATTTCAGCACATTGTGAGCTAAGAGGTCGATAGAGAAGGTCTGACTTTGTTACCAGACAACACAGTACACATATGTAACTGCATACTTACAATACTACAATACTATTACTTGAAGGCTTTATGTGCATAACAGCCACACAGTAATCCAGAACCAGGGACACTTCAGGGCCCAGGGGTAAAGACTCCTTGAGTGGGACCTGGACAATTTACAAGTCTATCACATGGACACTGAAGGGGAGAATTCCCAGAAAAAAAAAAACCTGAGGCACACAAGAGGAGCTCATTAGAAACAAATGGAGATGTATCTGCTGTAAAGCAAGTGTAGTAACCACTCTTCCACTGTCTAGTAAACTGACGAAGACACACTGTACTATATGGGAAATGGTGCCCAGAGAGGGACAGGGCGCCCTCTGGGGAGTGCTTGGCCTTAACAAGGTGAAAGTGGGACTTTGGATGGACTACAAACTAATGGTTTCTCTCAATGTCTCTGTGGAAACCACGCTGCAGAAATGATTAGATCTACATAATAATTTGGGATTCTAGAATAAACCATCTTCTACCCTAATAAGTTGTTCTTCTAATTGCTCTGATTTTGTCTTGCATTACACATAAGTAGCAGATTAAATGTTGTGAATAGACTCAGAAAAATAGGTCATACTAACGTCATACCAATGAAGACCTCTAAGTTGATAACTCCTGATCTCAGTACTGTGTGGCAGCTTTTTCTATCAACACAAGTACAGTAGCTCATTTGTGTTTACTAATAATCAGGACCCACGACATGAAGTGATACTCCTTTTTTCTTCTCTTTCCAAAGGGGATTTTCTGTAGGGAAGAGAGCCAGGACCCAAAGTGCCCTCCATTGAACGACTGTCACTGGTGTCTCAGTGTACTGTAATTTATACTATATCTGGCAGGATGAAAGGTCACCCTGCTACATACATTTTTTGACCAAGGAAAGGACTCTTTTAATGAGAAACAAGCTTGAGCCAGTGTTACTTGCCGGGGCCTTGTGTGTTATGAATAGCTCGGTCGCCTATACATTACAGCGAGAAATTCAACATGTCTGCCAGGGGTACTTGGGGAAATCACATTCCTTGGTGTGCGTGGGAGTGTTGCTTTTTATTACCTGCCTCAGAGCTTCAAATCCAATTCCATCTCCTCACTTCTCCCTGGGCCTGCCTGTGACTGTGCAGGGAGGGAGAGGAAAAGAGAGAGAACATTGGATGGTGATGATGATGCAGCCTCGTGGACTGAGCGGCGATAGCCTGCAGGTGACTTTAAATTAACACGCCTTCATTAAGAGCGTTCATCACACGGCGGTCCATAGGGGATCACCTGGATCGCCTATAAGTGAGGAGGAGGCCGAGGGAAAAGTGGCACAAATGCTGCTGAATACATGCATATCTGTGCTGGCTGAAATAATCCATGTCCTCAGTATATTATTATTATTCCAGAAGATGTCATAAGTCCTTGTTTCTCTGCGGGTTTCCAGCTCTAGCTGGCGATGGAATCGGCCAGGTCCTCCAACCATTGGGTGAGGAGAGGGACTGCCCCTCATGGTGATAATTCCATGCTGGAACAGGGGAAGGCAGCCGGGCATAAATTCAGTTGAGCTACTTTTGTTTTGTTTTTTTTTTTTCCCCCTTTTTTCCACACGGCACAGCTGCATCCTTTATGAGGTGGAGAATGCATAACTAGTCATCCGACACAGAAGACAGGCCAGGATTTCTACCATGACAGCAATGGGTGCTTCGTTTACATTCAGGGGGGACTTAGACAATATTCCCCTGGCTAACTTATCCTGCTCAAACAGCGGCCACACTTGGCCGGCGTTGCTGTGATTTTTCTGCAGCCTGGAAGCTCTGGGGCTACCAGCAGCTTTAGCAAAAAAAAAGGAGGGACAGCGCAAGAAATCTGGGCTGCTAGGCTCTCTCTCTCTCTCTCTCTCTCACACACACACACACACACACACACACACACACACAACACACACACACACACACACACACACACACACACACACACACACACACACACACACACACA
>JAFBJS010001830.1:72942-91159 GCA_016785265.1 Paraplagusia blochii
CTATTGGATAAGCTCTCCCAGGAGTCTGATAACGGCTTCTTGGGTCATATTGAATCTGAACTAGGAGATTACAGCTACAGACAGATTGTGGATTGTGCCATATTTTTGGGTAAACTCTTTCTTTCCTTTCTCAATACAAACCAGAGTGGCAGTACCACCTGTCCACTAACAGGGTAATTGCTGGGACAACAGGCAATATCCCAAATAACCTAATGTAGGCCTGTCTCTTATACACATCAGATGAACGAAAACCTGCAGTCACACGGCCCTTTGATGAACCAGTTTGGCACCTATGCTCTACAGAGTTATCAAATTGCGTTGCTTTTATTTATCTTTCCATCCTTCTTGAGAATAACAAATGATGTCCCAGGTGGCAGTGGATTTTACTCTGATCATAGCAACATGAAACGTTTTCATTTAAAATTAAAGTTTTGGACATCATTTGTCCGATTCATTTTCACACTGCTAATATATACACATATAGGAAAGAGTATATATGTATTTATATGGACCATAAACTGTATAAAACCAGGCTTCTTGCGCTAATAAAAGAACACAAACAACTTTTTTGCAACTCTGGTCTGGAGCAAATGGAAGGAGAGTTCATTTCTCGTCTGTGTGGTAATGATTG
Organism: Paraplagusia blochii; assembly: GCA_016785265.1. NCBI lineage: Eukaryota > Metazoa > Chordata > Actinopteri > Pleuronectiformes > Cynoglossidae > Paraplagusia > Paraplagusia blochii. Next base: position 73,574 of record JAFBJS010001830.1, read on the forward strand.
GGTTTTTCAACAGGACAAAACTGCAGTTCAGAATGCCTACCCGACAAAAGAGTTCTTCCAGAGAAATAATATAAATGTTTTGAATCATCCTGTCTGATCTTTATCCAGTTGAAAACATTGGGGTTGGATGGCAAGGGCCACTTCCAAAAATTGACAGGTAAACACATCTTCACCACTTGGAGTGGTGAAGCTCTGGTGATTTTCTATAATTGCAGACCTGTGATAACCTGCGCAAAGCTCAAAGCTGCATATGGTTTTAATATTATAAATTGCTTGAAAATTTGATGCAGGATCTATAATAGATTATAGCTGCTTGTCAACACGGAACGCAACCTTACAAGGGCAGCAAGTGCATAAAGCTGTCATGTCAACAGGAAGTACAAACTTAGGTCTATTTCTATTGTTGGATGTATCACATCTATAAATAAGGTAGCTGTGAAGGCACGTAGGAACCAAATGTACCTAATAAAGCAGCCAGAGTGTATATTAAATACTCTGTAAAGCTTGAAATTAAATTAGATAAACCCCAGCAAGTCAGCAAATCACATCCATGCCTGATAAATGGGATGCATTATGACCCAGCAAGACGACTGGTGCTTAACAGCCCGCAAGGGAGGCAGCCTGAATAATACACCCCAATGTTACTGTATCTGGCAGCCTGTTAAGATAGGAACATCAGGAGCTGGGCGCAACTCGTTTGACCAGACACCCCCCCCTCCCATGTCACCCATGCCAAAGCCATCTCTCCACCGTCTCCTCCACATCCTGTCTTTATCACAACTGATCACCTGAAGCCTCTTTGACCTTGGCAGGACAGATAAAAGCTCAGACAGATAAGCAAGAAGAGACGTTTGGTAGAGAGGGAATGGAAGCGGAAGGGAGGGTGGGTCAAGGGGAAGGGGCGGGGGGTAGTTGCAGTTTGCAATGATGCATTTTTCCTTAACTCTGCCTGTGTGAGGACCCCAATTTACATTGCCTAGAAAATCCTCTGGGAAGCAGTATGATAGATGAATAAGACTGCACTGCTAAGGGGAGGAGATGAAGTCTGGGATGACCCGCTTTTGCAAATTTGGCCCGAGGGAGAGGAGGAAGGAAGATGGGGAACTTAAGATTTTGCAGAGAGCATATCACGTTAAAAACTCAGTGCTAAATTTATCATTGTGTCGCATTTGGAGTATGAATTAAAACGCATAGATCGAAGTCCGAAGTATCAATTATATACGTTAAATCTGCTGCTGACCTCCTAACCATTGACGACTGGAGATATTATATAAACATCACACTTTTTGTCCGCTGATGACACTGCCCTGAAGCCATAGAAAGCTTCATCTGTTTACGTGTCACAAGGACAGCAGATTAAGCATGGACACCCAGACTGCCACCCAAACCCAACCTACACTGTGCCATTCTTCACGAACACTCCTACAGGGGGTGAGCCCACTGGGAGTCACCAACAGGCCTAATCTCCATTAGCTAAAGCACCACACGTTTGTCCCATTTTTTCTTTTTTCTTTTTTTTTCCTTTTTAGGTCCCTGAATGAAAATGATTCATTAGTTTTGATTAATTTCAAAGAAACTGCTCAGTCCTTGGATTTGCTCTGGTCCCCTGAGTGAAGATTACCTGAACACCTGTTGTGAAGGAGTCATTATATTGGTAATGGTGATAAATGCATGTACATGTTTTATATCCTGCCACATTTACAGTCCCATCATTCCTGGGTCCAATATTTGGTTTCGTCTCTAGTATAAAAGGCAAACACAAACTCCAAATTCTAAATTTTCAAGAAGGACTTCATAGAAACATTCAAATACTATAAAGAGGGGACAAAAGCAAATCACACTTTTATCTTCTTGGACATAAATAAAAATATATACCGTATTTTTCGGACTATAAGTCGCGTTTTTTCCCGAAGTTTGGCCGGGGTGCGACTTATACTCTGGATAGGCTTATGTGTGAATTTTTTACCACATTACCCTAAAATATTGTAGCGTTCCTGAAGTAATGTTACAGTGTTCCATTTTCGAAGAGTTCTATGATTTCCCATGGTCCGTGAATGCGTCTTAGTGAATGAATGAGTGAGTGAGGGTGCGGGGCAGCGGGAGCGGGAGAGAGCGTCTCAGTGAGGGTGTGTTAAAGAACGCCTCGCGGCCGCTTTTCCACTATTCTCCTCCGCATATTTCACAACGGAAAAACTATAACGTCAGGCTCTCTTGCTCTGATGTGTGTATGTGTGTCTGTCTATAACATATATCAGCGACCATCTCACACACGTCAAACAATAAAAATTCGGCGGGGGCGGGTCATGGGAGAAGCGCTAGTTCTGTAACTGTGAAAAATCATCATTTCAACATTGGGGGTAACTTAAAAAACAACCAAGAAGGGCTGAATAAAAGTGGCGCCGAAAAGAAAATCATATTCTGCATCTTACAAGCAGGAAGTAGCGAAATATGCAGCAGAAAACGGCAATCGAGCAGCAGAACGAAAGTTTGGAGTTAGTGAGAAACTTGTAAGGGACTGGCGTAAAGCGGAGGCTACTCTTACTGAATTTTGTGATAAGGAGTGCCACTGATTGTTTGATAAACGCTCGGTTACACTTGTATGTTGTATGTTCTATATTGTGATGGTTTGGGAATAAATTCTTCAGTTATAAGTTACGTTTAGACTTTTTAGAAATGTTCAGAGGTTCCTTGAACGCACCATATTGTGGCGCAGAGGGTTTTTATACGGCATTGAAGCCGGGAGTTGTTTCCGGAAAAATCGACTTATACTCCAGTGCGACGTATAATCCGAAAATATGGTGTGTATATATATATATAATATATATACATATATATATACCTTTATCTCGGGAACTGGCCTAGATTATGACCTGAACTTATGGCAATAGAAAACATGTGGACCAATCTAGTTGCAGTAGAACATCAACATTTTTCTATTAGGTGTTTGGTGCATTGAGTGACAAGACAAATAATCTAGCTGTAAAGGAGAGGAAAAAAAAAAAAAAAAAACGTTCGTACATTTCTTTCATTAATAAAAGATCGGTACAAGTGAAAAGGTTAGCCATTTTAAAGTGGCCAAAATCAATCTTTTTTTTTTTTTTTTCTGTCCCCACTGGCAACATTGTTCTAAAAGGAGCTGACACTGCATGGTTCTGCCTTCTCTTTAGAACAACACCATCAGCCTGACGTAAAACACAGTATTTATGTCAATCTCCCTTGCAATCCTGCTATTTAAAATTATTTTAAGACATAATGGTATGTTACTGAAGCCTACTGGCAAGATATAAAGTACTCAAATATAGTAATGAATAATGTTTCATTTATCTTTGGATACTCACTCAAATCTTAGTATTTGGAGAAAAACAACACATCCATTTAAAACTGAGGAAACCTTAACACAGTTGGTAAACTAAAGACTCCATGAGACCTTCCTCCCAACGGTCTCTTATGACAGGACTCATAAGAGTGAGCACAAAACTAGTATAGATTTCTGTCCCATCCAGATGCAGCACCAGGTCAGAGGACGCTTGTTATGGTGACTTACAGGAGTCAAAAACTAAGAAGCATATGTGTCATAAAGCATCAGATTCCCTGATTATGACCATGGATTTGTTAGTGAGCTGCTCAAGGACGTTTTGTTCCAGGGGACGGACGCTAATAACAAAACTGTGTGTGGCTCCATGTCCCCTCCTGGACATGGGCTAATGAGAAGTGACCCTTAATTGTGTTGTTCTGTTTAGCTGGCACGGTGTGAGGTCAGGACAGGCAGGCTGAAGGAGGGCGTCTAGTGTTTATTCACACAGCCAATCTAAAGGGATTGATTAGAAGACAGCTCTTGCCTGGGATGAAGGTTAATCCCTTAAAATGCTAAGACATTAGTGGGATTATTTCCTTTTTAAAAATATAAAAAAAGCAGTGGCGTAGCCAGAGTTAATGTCTCTCTAAGAGGTATGAAACCCCAGAGTTCTCTTAGCTAAGACCAAATTCCTGTTTGGAGGGTTGACAGTGGTGAACTAGTGGTTAAGGAGCTGTAACTGCGTCTGATGTGTTCCAGGTTCAAATCCAACAGCTGCCAATATACCACTGAGGTATCAGTGGGCACAAAGCTGCTCACTGTTCTCTATGGTGGTGGCTAAAAAGCCGAGGTCACATACAGTTGTGTGCAGTGGTGCGGATCACAAAGTCACCTAAGGAGTTTGCTCTCTTCTTCTGCTTTCTTTGGTTCCTTCCAGCTGGATGAAGACGGATGAATGGATGGATCAACAAGATCCTAACAAGTTTCAAGTCTTATTAGCACTGTTCAATAGTCAAAAACTTTGCAAAACAATATACTCAACTAAAGTTGATTTATAAGTCACCCTTAAAAATACTATCCAGACACTTGTAGCCAATGAGCTAACTAATCAACCTACCAATTTGAAGGTTTCTGAGGATTTTAGCATGTATGAAGGCCCATCCATCCATCCTCTTATCCATCACTGGGCTGTGGGGTCATCAGCCTCTACGACTGCCACCCAAAAGCTTCTTACAGGAAGTTTGCCCATTGGAAGCACATATTAATGTGTTAATGTGTTTTTTTTTTTAAGCTTACAAGTGCCATTAGATGCATGCCAATGACTTTCAAAACTACCGACAGATCAATTAGTGTTGCTTTGAACTTACCTCATTAAGGAATTGAACCTTATGGATGATGTTCCATGAAACCCTGGTTATACAGCAGGCTTAGTGGTTTCTGCTCCAACACCAGATTTCCGAACAAACTGGCTCACGATTGGCTCAATGGACAGTTCTTCTGAGTTGGTGCCTAAAGAATGATTAAAAAATAGTTTAATACTCCTCAAAACTCTAAGCTCTAACTTTGTATCAGGCCATGCTGCAGCTCAACACTGTGCATATGAAAACACTGGTCTGACAACAAAGTTCAAGTGTCAGGTGTTTCCTTATGTATAACCACAAATACAGGTGATTGTGTTTTGCCCTGTGTTGTTCAAAATCTTGAATTAACTGTTAACTCTACTGCGGTGCTGACACAGCCTTGCCCTTTGGTTACAACACCTTCATTGCTTCCAGCCATGACAGCTGTTTCCTCTCTTGGATTGGGCAGCTTTGAAAGAGGTTCCTGACCTTTTAGATGGAGCCTATGTGGCCCCGACTTAGTCGGCTGGTTTACATTCTGTCAAACATAAGGCTGTGATGCACGAAGGAAACAGCATTTTTTTTTTTTTTCTCATAAAATGTCAAACAGTGGATGCAGGTCATCACTCGCACTGCACTGGGTGTGATATTGTTTTGAAGAATCCTGACAGAGGTCGACGTACGTGTCTCGCTTGACTGGAATGATGCTGATTTGCATCCAAAGGTCTGGTTTAAATAAATCCCACCCAATGCATTAATATAACATCTTCTACAGAAGTGGAGGCTCAGAGTGAATGTCATTGCCACTGAAGTAAAGAATGTCTATAAAAATATGCTAACCACAAGGAAAGGGGACAAATTGTGGCTCAGGACAGGCCAGTGTTGGCTCTGGTTCTAATTACGGTATTAATCACTATTTTATTAACAACTGTGTTTGTAATTCATGGTGTAGAATTTGGGCTCAGCATTTTATGACTTCTGATTTGCCGAGATAGGAACCTGCCTCTGACTGCTGGCTGAAATCTGTGGCAGACAATTTAAAAAAAAGTGGTGAGACAGCAGCTGCTACACAAACTGTTGTCAACCCTCTATCTCACTGGCTTCTGCTGACAAGGACTGTTTATATTTACCTCTGTATATACAAGGGAGCGCATGCATAAGTCAAGGCTAATTTAAAAGATTGACCTACCTCACTGCTAGATGCACCTACCAGTAGTCTATTAGACCAACTATTTAAACCAACACAATAATAACTTGTACTTACTAGAGGGAAATACTAAAATGCCAAAAATCTATCACCTTTATGCATTTTCCTTAAAAGTGAAAAAAAAAAAAAAGTCATTTAATGCATGTAACGCAAACATTAAGGACAAATGACTGCACCATATTGTTGTTACTGTTTCCTAGTGATGCAATTTCACCTATTTATATCTAGCACTTGGTTCATGTCAGTGCAAATGTGACAGAAAGCAATTTTGGGACCCCACCCCCCTCTCCCACATCATGTAAGCCATGTCCCAGCATCCCTAGCGCCATGTTTGTACATGTGCAACATGTCTGTTTGTTATCATCAAGCTCCAATATGTCAGCCGTCAGCCACCCACTCGCACCTCCATGGGTATAACTGTAAATCCCAACACGTGCACAAACATGTAGCTCGAGGCACACTGTTGACCAGATTCAAGCACAGGGGACGGCTTTTAAATCCCCGAGAATCCTTGTTACATCTCCTGTTGGCTGGTCTCCAAAAAAATTAGGCAATGGAAAACACTCATTAGCATAATTAGTCTACTCGGTGCTAAGTGACACTTTCCATCCCCGTACCTGCAGCGTTAGTGTCTGTCCTCTATATACTGCCACCAAGATCGGCGCCGGTTCCTCTCCTGCCTCCTCTAATGTCAGTATTAATAACACCACATTGTGTCATCTCCTCAGCTCCTGTCCAGCAGGAGGTGCTGGGTACGGCCTGTGCCTGTTGTTATGACAATTAATCTGTCCCTGAGCCACAGTGCTAAGGGTGGGTTCCAGGTTGAATCGGTGGGTTGCTGTCTGATGAGACACAAGGTGATAATTGCCTCAGTGTTGTGGAGGAGAAAAGGCCAACGGTGGTCAAGGGCATCTTCTGTGGCAAAAATGGGCCATCCTTCATCAAATGGGCTGCGATAAAAAAGCAGAGGAGTGCAAACAAAGTGTTTGGCTTCTCTTGTTTAGTATGTGGGTGGCTAATGTGGGTTATGTGTTTTTGGTCTGTGTCTGTGTGTTTGAGTGTGTGGCCACATTCCTGTGTCTACATGCACAGACAGCTCCGCTTGTTTGTGTCTCTATTTACTTTGGCCGTGTTATCTTGTCTGCAGGATAAGCTAAATATGTTTTCCGGCAAACACTATTTCAGCTTTTCTTATTGCAGATGTGCATCTGTTGACTCAGGGCTGTTTGCTGGGCATCGTTTGTCTGGTGCATAAACACCTTGGCAGAGATTTTTTTTTTTTTTTTTTTTTCTGTCTGGGGACTCCTGTGTTCAAACTTAGATTTAAAAGAAAATACATGGTTGAACAACAACCAAACCAACCAACCAACCAACCAACCAACCACAAAAGGTTGCTGAATTTAAAATCTCCTCTCTGTCTCCTACCTGGTAGCTCCAACTCTAGACTCATTCTTCTACCGATGTATCCAGTGTTCCTCTTCTGGACATGTCCAAACCATCTCAATCTGGCTTCTCTAGCTTTTTCTCCAAAAATTCCTGTCTGCGTCATCCCCCAATGACCTCATTCCTGATCCTCGTCTCTCATAAAATTAATCTCAGCATCTTTACCTCTGCCACCTCCAGCTTCTTTAATCAATTAGATAGTTAGCACTGATTAACAGGACAATCCCCCAAATATTATAACGTGACATAAAAAAAAAAAAAAATCTTCTATTGCTGTCAAACTAGTAAGACAATGTCCCATTGCACTGTGGTGACAAATAAATCAAGAAATTTCCCATTTAAACAAATGTTATATTTACATATTATAACATTACATATTGACACTGTGACCACATCAATGCAGCCAATACAATTATACAAACAACCACGAATACGATATTAAATTTCATCACGTGGACAACAAATTTACCAGTCAATCTTCCAACCAAGGTGTTCAGGCCACTAACCACATATCTTTACTTGCAAACAAACATAGTAAGCATCGACAGTCACGGCGGTAGAAAGACTACAAACATAAAGTGTAGAAAAATAAAATCCTCACTGAAACTGAATAGCAAGCATTTCAAACTAAGAGATCCACTTCCATCACCAATGACAGGTTTTGACACGTTTTATTTCAAACTGGAGACAGATACAAACACTGTCTGCTAGTGTGAGTGGAAGAATGATGCATTTCCACTGAAAAGAGGGAAAGTTTTTTTTCCCAACCTGGTTTGGTTGTTGTTTTACGGCCCTCAAGACTCTCCTTTATCATCTGCATGGATAAGCCCAAAGACCCTTTATTTCTCCAATCATAGTGTAAAATTACCTTTTACTATGCCTGCCTGAATGGCTTTTGGGAGGCATTGTGCGTGTGTGTGTGTGTGTGTTGCTGCTGAGTGAACAGGCTTGAAAATGCAAATCTAAAGGCTTGTTTGCAGTCTCTGCAGATTTTATTGGTTCACTATATTTTATTCATCTTTTAAGGCTCCATGTCAGAAGCAACTATGGTTAAATGTCTACAGACATTTACTGTTTAATTCCTTGAGAATTAGGATTTACAGTGGTTTCCCCAAAAGCCTCACACACCCCGCCCCCCGACGGCTTCTTCACTTAACTCCTTTGATTTGTAATTACAGTGAGTTGACGGCCACTCTGTGGTGGAAGTGTTAAAATATTCATCAATGCTTCTCGTTCCAGATTATGAATAGGCCGAATGCACACTCCATGTCGGATATTAGATTTGCATGGATACAATCCATAACCTTTTATTACAGGAATTTGCACATGCGAAAAGGCTGCAACAATGTGAGGTTGCTGTATGGGACCAGCCTACGTCACACTGCTGGAACCATGGAACTCAGCTTCAGCTGTAGCTTAAATAAACAAGCCAATAATTTGAGTTAAGTGTTAATTAGTGAGCTTTAAAAACACACTGGTCAGCAGTTTTATTAGTTTTCGATCCAAAGCCAGACTCCGGCTGTGTCCTGCTCTTTATGACAGCTACTGTTGCATTGATCTCCTCATCTAACGCACAGCAAGGAAGCCAATCTTTTTTAGATTTTTAAGCACCCTGTTGTTACAAGAACCCACATTATGGCTGCACTGGCATCAGCAACAAAAAGCTAATGAAGTTCACCGTTGTGGGCTGGTAAATAAAGACGCTGTTGACCTAAGACTTTCAGAAAAATCCCTTTTGGCAATGAGGTACCTTAAGTTCAGGATCCCCGATATCAAGTTAATTTATTTTCCTATGTTTATGGACCAACATACTGGGGAAACATTTGGCAATGGTTGCCACGCTGTCTCGGCTTTGGTAACAGGATCTATTTAAACACAGCAGAGTTGGGAAGCCAAACTAAACCCACCTGTAGCCAGATTTTTGCCTGAGACATGATTTAAAATAGCTCTTAGCTAAGTCTATTCAGGACACTCGCTCATTGCAGACAGCCTCTCCCAAAAGGCAACTGATAAAATTTAAAATGACAAAATGATAAAAATTTACATGAGCTGGTGGCTTCCATGGTTTTGCAAGGGAGATTTATAGCAACAAAAGTCGTACATTTGTGTTTAGGAAAAGCATGAGCATTAAAGTGAAGATTCTCATTCATTCAGGTCATGATATTCAAAAAGGGTTTGGTTGACAGCAACTGGACTTCTTCTTGGAGTTCTTGGAGATATAGGCTTCTCTAGACGGGTGTAACAACAACTCCCATTCACATCTAGACAAGTGACAAGAACACTGCTCATTAACATCAGGAGTAGTTTCTATTGCAAAAGTTAAAAAGATCAAAACAACTCTTCACACCTTTGTCCAGTGGTGAAGGTAGTGGTCTAGAGGAGTAGAACTACTAGAGTTCCCTCCAACAACAACCAGAAACTGATGAAGTTCCTCAGTTGAGGAATGAAATGTCTTTCAACTCCAATAAGAAGTCTAGTTGCAGACAACTAAATCATTTTTGACATGAACACTACACTTCACACCGGCAAAAGATATTGTTTTATTGCTGGTATCGTGATCCAGTGAACACAGGCTGGTTTATATCACACCAATCAACCAGTTAAGGTACCTACAAATAGCACATTACTTAGCAATCGACCTAACAAAACAACTACATAATCTCTGAATCAAAGCTCACAAAACTGTCAGTGACTGTCTGACCAAATGAACTTTTTATCTAGTAAACCCGGCAATAAATGAATCATCCTACCAACTGAGAAGCTTATCATTCAATTATCTGACGAAACAAGCAACCCAAGAAATGCAGACTTATGTAGACATGTATGTAGAAATGTAGGCAACCAGCCAACAACACAACGCATCCAAAGACTGACCATTTCACAACTGACATTTTACTTATAAACTACAAAACAATCCACTCCAGTGGAAACCAAGTAAGAGAATGAAGATATTTTCAATTGCACCATATTTAATTTGGCAACCAGATATCCAATCATAGGCTTCACTCTGAGCCTGAGGCATTGCTCTGGTTTTGGTTTGAACCACCAGGGTTCACCTTCTGGGCAAAATAATTCCCAGTGAAGGCTTCTGGCTTCCCGTTGGCTCACCATCCAAAGGATGATGCGACGAGGTGCAATATGATTTGAGTGGCAGTCTTGGAGACTAGTGCCCCGGCGACCCAGTAATAGTCAAGCGGGTGAAAATAGATGGAGCTGATGAATCATTGGTCTGATAGCAAAGAAAATATGGCTTTATATACTTTAAATTTAACATAAAGAAAGCCAAATAATAATAATAATAATAATAATAATACAATAATAATGCAGTTGTACATCAAATTGATAGTTATCCATAATAATCATTACAGACCAGGTCTGGAAACAACTAAATTTAAAAAAAAAACACTGTATTGAGAATGTTGAAACACTAGTAAATGGAGTTTAGTTGCTCAAACATTCACACACACAAACAAAACAATCTGTGGACGTAAAACAAATCACCTAAAGTTGTAAAACACAGTGATTAGATATCCAACGACAAAAGGCCTGGTTTAAACCTGTATTTTACCTGTCTGAATACAGCAGATTTTAATTAGCACCTCTATTGTGGATAGGGGGAAACTGCCGATTAACAGCATTTCAAATTCAGTTTATTGAAATTAGGTATGAAGGTTTAATTCTCACATTGTTGTATAAATAAGGGTCTAGTTTCCTTTTATGCCACTGGGATCTGTATTGCTAGGTGTGAACCGGAATCTGGTCTTAAAAACACAAGGTAGAATTATTTAGTTGCCATTTTTCCACCTACATCAGATGTTTCCCATGGCAACCTAATGTGACACCAAACTGACGTCGACGTGATATTCAAGCCCGGTTGTTTAGATATATTAAACCAGTGCTTCTCAAAGTGTGGGGCAGGCCCCCCTGGGGGGGCGCGGTACGATGCTGAGGGGGGGTCGCGTGACCCTGCGGAACATGCTTTTTTTCCACCGTACTACAATAGAGTCTAATTGCACATCCTTTTAAGTTGAACTATATATTTCTCTTTGTTCAACAAGGATACAATGTTATGCAGAGGTGTGTGTGTGTGTGTGTGTGTGTGTGTGTGGGGGGGGGGGGGGGTTGTTGGTTATAAATAAGGGTCTAGTTTCCTTTTATGCCACTGGGATCTGTATTGCTAGGTGTGAACCGGAATATGGTCTTAAAAACACTAGGTAGAATTATTTAGTTGCCATTTTTCCACCTACATCAGATGTTTCCCATGGCAACCTAATGTGACACCAAACTGACGTCGACGTGACTGACGTCAAGCCCGGTTGTTTAGATATATTAAACCAGTGCTTCTCAAAGTGTGGGGCAGGCCCCCCTGGGGGGGCGCGGTACGATGCTGAGGGGGTCGCGTGACCCTGGGGAACATGCTTTTTTTCCACCGTACTACAATAGAGTCTAATTGCACATCCTTTTAAGTTGAACTATATATTTCTCTTTTTGTTCAACAAGGATACAATGTTATGCAGAGGTGTGTGTGTGTGTGTGTGTGTGTGTGTGTGTGTGTGGGGGTGTGTGGGGGGGGGTTCTTTTTACTGTTGTCATCTTTCTAGGGGGGGTAACAGAAAATAATTGAGAAGCACTGTATTAAACTGTGTGTATGTGCACACATTAGTTTGGATGTGTGTTTGTGTTTTATTTGTTGGCTCTGCTCTATAGTCAAGCATTGATCAGCGGCATGCATTAGCAGATTGTGTATTGATGAGCAGGGAGATTTATGATGCCTTGATGGACGGGTGGATGGATAGATGGATGGGACTCTGTGTGTGTATAAATAAATGAATGTGTGTGTGTGTGCGTGTGTGTGTGTTGTCTCACTGCACCCTGACGGCATTAAAGCCGCTCTGATTTGCAGCTCATCTACAATCGCAAATGTCACATTTTATGTAAGTGCGGCTCCTTTAGCTCACACTGGGAACCACTGGAGGATAACACAGTATCAGTGGGTTCAGATGTTAAGTAAACAACTTTATCAGTGCTGTAAAATCCTTATTTTTAAAAATAATCTTGAGTAGCGGCCAAATGTGGTTAGCAACTCAGCAAAATGCATTTCAATGTATTCATAAAGGAAACATGACTCTGTGTTATGTCATGGCTTCTATCTCCTACCAAACAAACCTTTAGCTTTTGGCTGTGTTTTGCACTCTCTGACCAAGGTCAATTTATACATAAAATTTCTGTCAGAAAATAAATGTAATTACAATTTTCTTTGTGGACCAGTATTTTGTTTCTGACATGGTTCGGGTTAAGACAGCGGTGGGCAAACTTTTTGACTTGCGGCCTGCAATTGGTCCCAGAATTGGACACGGGGCCGAGCCAAGAGCACAGAGACGGAGCGTTTGTTGAACTAGTATAAATGACATGTAAAACCAATGTATAAAACCTAAAATGCTAAACTTCTTATAGCTTTTTATGACGTAATCTCTTGGGGAAACGTGGGAATTACTGGGAAAAAGCAGAAGTATAATGGTTATACAAATAAATTATTATTTCCGACAAGGTTGGTGGGCTGCATTGAAAAACTTGACGGGCTGCATCGGGCCCCTGGGCCTTAGTTTACCCACGTCTGGGTTTATAACCTCCTTTTCTTCATACACAGTAGAATAAATTCAAATGGACCCCGTCTTCCATATTTTTCACAAAACATTACACAACCAATGGAATGATTGCACTGATAGTGACCCAATTTGAAAAATAAACGCATCCCATCCATCATCTGACATGTCCTACAGAAGAACTCTGCCTATCAGGGCGCAGACAGATGAAGATGACTCAGAAAATGGAGAAATGAACTGAAGTGCACTTGTCCACATACTGTATAAAAATAACACTGTTCTCCTCACGCACGAACATACACAATTATATATATATTTTTTTTTTTTACATAAAGGACCTGTCAAGGAGGAATGGTCCGACAAAATGGGTATGTAAAAAAATTGAAAAATTGCACTTTTGCTCCGTTACATAAGAGTGCACGTATATGGATAAAATTCTAAAGGTTTTGGGCAGAAGAGCTGTAGTTCTTGACGGTATCAGCTGCACACTGTGAGATACTCTTCTGATCCTTTTTTTTTTGGAGTCAATCTGTAAATCTGTACTTTGAGATTTCTACAGTCGGGAGAACGTTCCAGTTCGTTGAAGAGGTTCTTGTGTGATATCATCTGCACTACCACAATCCCAATATTTACTGTGGCACTACTTGATTTTTTATTTATTTTTTTTTAAACCCTAATGATGACCAAACTCTGGTTTAATAAACATTGCTATTATGCAATATCTTACCAGACTGTACCATCAGTACTGTACATTCTGTTTTTTATTCTTATTTCAAAAATGTTGATGATGAAAAGTAAAATTCGTCTGAAGAGTCAAAGTAAAACACTTTACTATTTTAAAGTTAACAAATATGGTGATTCAGTCTAGCAGGACCGGAAATATAAAATCATAACATGCACTACTTGAGGCAGAGTTTTATATAGAAATACATATTTTAACACTTTTTTTTCAATGTAAAGCTGGAAAGAAAATGAAAATAAAATCACAATGAAATATTTTAGCAAAACTTTGTACCATATTTTTTGGGACCAATAGGCACACATGATTGTTATGCACTGTATTATACCATGCATTGCCATTGCATGGTCCTGTATTCGGTCACACTAGTTTGCATTACATTATGCGACACGTCTGGTCACACAAAATAGTCATAATAATAATATAATAAGTTGAACTTTATTAAACTCAGTCAGAGAAACTCTCAACACTGCTTGGCGGTAACAGATAGCGTACTAAATAAAACACTTATTTTCCTCAGTTCATTCCACGACCACCTATCCAAACATTTCTTCATCTTCATTGTCTGAGTTTAACAGTTGGGTGATTTTGGTGTCAAGCCTGATGCGTTGTGTCTTGTCATCATCGTCCAGTGTCATTGGTCTGGTTGTTGTAACGGAAACAAACTCTTAGTCATTGTGACATTGTGATACACAACAGAACTAGTGAAAGGTGAATTGCTCAGAGCACCTGGTGGATTCGAGCCTGCAACCCTCCGCTCCCAAGTCGGGTTCCTTAACCGCCAGGCCACCACTGCCCCCTATAGTAAAGCTGTCTCTTATACACATCTTATCAAATCTGTATGATTGTTTAAAGTAAAGAAAAAGAAGAATAGAAACTCTTAGTCATTGTGACATTGTGATATACACAACAGAACTAGTGAAAGGTGAATTTAACCCATCACCAAAAGTGGGCAACTTTAGGAATCCAGGGAGCAGTGGCTTTGAATGATGCCACCTCAGTTCAGTGGTTCGAACTGCAAACCCTCTGGACCCAAGTCTGATACCTTAACCAGGGTTAGGCTAACACTTTACGGACCTAGCCAATAGTTAGCTACTAGTGATATGCACACACCACATCGTTACATTGAAGCCAGTACCTATTATTCCGCTTAGCTGAAACAAAGTATAGTACAGTAATACTGTGATTGCTCTCTGAGTTCATTATAGTAACCGTAATGCTCCAATGGTTTTTCAATCAGTGGCTTCAGAGTTAACCAAAATTGTGCTGAAACAAGGAGACATATATTTGAGAGCTGTTTGATGTCAGTAGAAACAACAATTATCCACACGTACAGTAAGTCACAGTCCATTATCACATATATATAATAAAAATATAGGTTTTTAACTGTTTATGACCTGGGAAATAGGATTCTTTACCATAAAAGCTCATACTATAGTTGTGAAAAAATAAGTGACAAATGTTTATAAATAGAGTTAATTGCAATATTTCAGTTTTAGGAAGATCCTTTTGACCTTCTCCAGTGTCTGGCCCACAATACACCAGGACACCTATACCTCTAACACCTCCTCCTGGGTCACAAAGAGCCCCTGCAAATGCCCCAAGATCCCTCAATAACAGGTGATTCATTCACTGCATGGAGGGTAAAAAAATACAGATAATCCACCCTTAATGCCCCCGATCCTGATGTGATCTGCAAGGGCCCCCAGCAACTTCTCTTCTTCACCTTCCACCATCCCTACTGTCCCTCCTGAACCCCTGACCCTCTGCACCACCCTCCTCCTTCCAGCCATGCTTAGTCCAATCTTATCACAAAGGTTTGCGATCTTAGCTCCTGATATAGGAACTACCTCCTGAAACCAGAATAAAGGTGATTGGATTTTTATCCACTGGCTTCGTGCCATGAATCCAAACCAGGTTTGATAAGAACATGACTTAATCTGGTTAGAAGGGACATTTATGCACTGATTTTTTCCCTCAAGCTCTTTTGGGATGGGTTATCTGACAGTTTAGCAGATTGTTATGTATTTGCGTATTATTTTTTATTATTATTAATTCTACTATGGAAGTAAAAGCTTATCAAATATCCTTACAGCGACAATTAATTAAGATAAATTGACCAGATGATGTCAACTATTGAATTATATTAAAACAACCAAACAAGGTAAACAATGTAAAAGGAATCCACTGGTGTCTCCCCACCTAACCCTTCTTTGGACATGTAATTAGGGAACAAAATGGACAGAAAATCTACGTGATTGTTTGAAGAAACTTTTAGTTTTAAATGCCAGCAAACAAACACACACATAAAAAATCACAAATACACATGATTCAGCAGTGTGTCACTGCACACAACTGCTGGAGTGACTAGGATTCCTACCGGGAGTGCCCGCTTCCCGGACAGAATAAATAAACATTTCCTCCACAGCCTGTACGTAGACTCTGCCCGGGAGTCTCACAGCTTCTCCTGACACTGCTGCATATTCCCAAAGCTCCCAGCAGGCTTAGCCAAGCATCAAGGGGAAACACGAGGTCATGTGTTCCAAACCATGTTGGAACAAGTTCTGTTCTGTCCTGCATTTCCCCCAACTCACCTCTAGGTTTCAGTCCACACTGCGTTGCGGTCATAAATAATGCATAGTGTGGCAACGAGACAGAAAGCGATGAGATCACTTGTTGGCCTGCCATTTAATTGGCTTGGTGATAATTATCTGTGTCCAATTATATGAATCAATTACACACACTTAGCATCGTAATCAATTCTATTTTTTGTGTGTTTGCAACACGCCTCGCATGATGAATTATACAATTAACAAACTCCTTTGATTAATATGGGGATCTCCACTCATTTCTCTACGGCATGAGATCAACAAATGTGTTTAGAGCTGATTAATGAATTTTGGAAAACAAACGTCATGGTTTTCTGTTGGTTGTTGTAGGAAACGCCTCGTAAAGCCAGATTAGACAGAACCCATAAAGTGAGAACTTCCCTACGGCAGAACTGAACCATTAGTTGGGACATTACTTTCATGATTCCGAGTCTTTCTCCTTAACCAACACATGGATTTGTACTTTGCCGAGCTTCAGTCAGCTTCATTTACATGGATGAGGATTTTTCCTGCAAGATTGCTCGTGTGATGAAGGAGATGATGATGCTCAAGTTCAGGTTTGTGATGTCATCATCCACATGATCTTGACATCTAAACTTACTCCAATCACTAGCTCTGGACTCAGGCAGTGTCATTGAAATCATCAGGTCTTCACAGAAGATGAGCTTTTTCACAAACCAATAAATATCCTTAGTTTGGCCTAAAAAAAAATTCTCTTCAAGCCCTTGACTTTCGCATAAGGGCAACTTTGATTAAAAAAGTGGGAAAAAAAAAGGAGAAAAGACATTCAAAGAAAGGTCATTTGCTCCACTGAATGAATCCTTATGAAGCAGCCAGGCGCTGAGCTCTAATTATTTGTGTGGCATTAACATGCCGCTCTGCACGTCGATAAACACAGGCAGCGGGGGGAGGACGCTGACGTGCTGGGGGTTTCTGTAGAATTGCCCGTGAAAGTCTTAATTGCACATTAATTATAAATGAACTGATCAAAGTTAATAAGACAAATCTGACTCTTTTGTGGAGGAACAGCAGATGTTCCTGAAATGTCTTTTCAACTCAGAATAAACAACAATAAATCAGGGATTTACATTAATAATATGAGCATTAATAAAGTTAACTTACTTATTATAGGTCTTTTAGTTGGATGATGCTGGGGGAGCGACAAGGGTGGACAAAAAAAATGTATCTGGTCTATTGTCTATTGAAATATATACATATAATAAAAATTATATGTATATATTTCCAACAACTAATCTCTTTATATATATATATATATATATATATATATACATATATATATATATATATATATATATATATATATTTACAACATCTAATCTCTTCTTTTCT
>JAFBJS010001830.1:98279-126398 GCA_016785265.1 Paraplagusia blochii
GTTATTGCTAGTGATGTAGGAACGGAAGTGATTTTTGTCACTGTCAATAAAACCATGCAAAATGGACAGAAATCAGCTCTGAAATTAAACTTAATCATGAGCCTTTTTCGTTGTTATTATATTTGTGCAAAATAATGAAGATTAAGTGGAAGCAGACTTTTAAATGGACAAGAAATTAAAGAAAGAGTGGTCTAATAATGTTTTACATGACTTCATATATATATATACATATACATATATATATATTTATACATATATATATTTATATATATATATACATATACATATTTATATATATATAGTATATGTATAATCATGGGGAGCAATCAGGGCACATCGATTGGATTAGGTGGATTCCACTCCACTGCACACAATAAAATGTTACTGCATTTAACCCATCACCAAAGGGAACAGTGGGCAGCTTTCAACGCCCGTGCAGCAGTAGGAGGAGACAATGCCATGCTCAGTGGACCTCAGTGGTAACTTTAACCACGAGGCAACCATCACCATGTGAAATGGCATTCTAAATACATCATCAGATGTAGAAACTTATTCAGTGATCAGCCCTCAAGACAAATGCATTTCTTTCTTTTTGTTACAAATGCAATAAAGGTAACACTTATATATTTATTTAAAGATCAATCAGTCACTTATTTATTCCATTATTCTTTATTTTGATTTCCACCAACTGAAAGTGTGTACGTGCAGGTGATATTGCTCTGTGAAGATGGCGGAAATGAAAAGCAGGAGGGAATAAATAGAATCAAAAAGCAATAACCTGAGCCTCTAATGGAGTCTGAGAGGGCACCAAAATAAATACAGACATATGTGTGTTTCCACTGACAGCTAGACAAATTAATAACACACGACAATGACAGCTCCGCTAAGACCCCTCCTTCACTCACAGGTGACACTGTACCAGGCTTAGAAATATATGGATTTTTGACGACATTAAAGCTAAAAAACGCAGACGAGGGTCAGTTATTTATAATTTTTTTTTCTGGGACAGAGAGAATCGTTAGATGTTTAATGTTATATTTAAAGCTCATGTTGTCACTTATTTGAAATTATAAAAATAAAAAGATGTGGGAGAAAGACAAGACTTTAAACGCTCGTTCATTTTGTGTGTGTCTTTGGCTTTAGAAGAATACACTTGTATACTTTTTTTTTTTTTTTTTTCAGTGCAAAAAGTGGAACAGTCCCAGAACAAATTTTGTGCAGCCTTCAGCATGCATGCCTTGGCAACAGAGAACAAAGAGGGCAACGTTTGATTCCCAAAAATACAACATGAAAAAAGACAGAATGTAAATGTAATGTATTTTAAAACTAATGCAACAAGCGATGCAGAGAACTTCTTATATTCACACCTAAAGAACATTTTGTAGAAAAAGTTATATTAGATTATAACCAGAGAATATAATAATTCTAATTATATAATATGAATTGGTGAATGAAAGGTTATTGTGTGAATCTACCACCTTTAATTCCCTTATGTTTGCAGTGACAATCAAACCAAACCAACAGGAGAATCCTCTTAATGAGTACACAGTAAAAATATAATATTCATTAAACAAGCTCCAGTGCCATGTACTGATATACAGTATCATGGCAGTGATTAAGATTTTTATATTTATACTTTTGCTTCCAACTATATGCATATGCCAGCACTGCCAATAATACATTTTCTTAATTTGTAATTTTGTTATAATATAATTTTATATTAAACAATGTTAAAATGGTAAAAAAATAGCTTACCTGAGGGTAAAATGTGAAGATATTCTCCAATATCCATCAAAATCACCTTGGAGTCACAAACCACCTGTTAAAGAAGATTATTGTATAATATATTATTTATTAATTATATTTAAAGGCAAAACATTTAAATTGTCAAAATCAGAGCGTAGGACAAGTAGACATAATTGTGATTCAAAACAAAATATTACCAACTACGAGAACGTGCTCAGGATACTGTCAGCTAAAGCGATTGTCAACAACCCTGCGTGGAACAGCTTCATCAACGCCACCTTTTTTCCCATGCTGACAATATTTCCTCTGTGTCACAGCCAGGAAAAGTGTGAAAAGTTGGAAACGAAAGTGAGAAATAGGCGACATAACAACAAAAACTGTCCTGTTTTTCTTTGCACCCATGCTCCGAATCTCACTGTGAACCAGCACCACTGTTTTTTATGACTTTGTGTATGTGTGTGTGTGTGTGTGTGTGTGTGTGTGTGTGTGTGTGTGTGTGTGCACGTGCAAGCGAGTGGGTTTGTGATAGTCTGGAAGGTTTTTCAGTCCAGACAGATGGAGAACAAAAAGCGAAACAAAAAGAGACAGACAGACAGACACAGCGAGTGGGGAGAGAACTGCTGGGTTAGATCTCATCAACCTATGCTGCTCCTGTTCTGTCCATCCCAGACCCTCTCTGCACAGTCCCAGCATCCGCCGCCTGGCATGGCAATGAGCCTCGGCATCCACACACAGGATGACAGAGCTGGGATCATGAAAAGAGCCATATCAGACAGGAGGGAACGTCGAGAGAAGATTAGATGAGGTGATCGCGGGGAAGGAGAAAAGAGTGATAGTCCTGGTTGCTGCCGAGAGTGAGCAGACAGAGGCGATGGAGACACTCTAACAAAGACAGAAATCAAAAATTGAGAGGACATGGTAGACGGAGAGATTCTAAGTGATAGAGGGGGCAGCACAGAGATTAAGGACCGGCACTCAGCCACAGAACACTCCAAAGGTATTTCATTTTTTTTTTTAATTATTATATTTTAATAAGTAAAAATGGCACAAGGAAAAAAGTTGTAAAAACTTAGGTTAGTATAGTAGTATGCATGAAGATTAAAGTGGTGGATTAATGTCCAAATTATATTAGTTGCATCAATTTTTATGCTATAACATTAAAATAAAAAAAATAGCCACTGCATGTTCCTCCCTTTTGGGAAAAACTTTGTGATATTTCCAGATTTAGTTTTCATTAAAATAAACAAACTAGTTTACATTATTACATAGAAAAATGAAAAAAAAAAAAAAGTCAACCTACTGATTGACATTCAATTTAGCCTTTTGAATGTCATAAATGAATGGTGCCAAATAGTTGGATCGGTATCTGCCAATAGATCTCCAAAGGAGTGCTGGTAGATATTGATATTGATCAATATCTTAATAATAATTATAGTAATTATACCTAGAGATATGCTAAAGCTATCACTGGGCTAGTGAAAACCAGTGAGCTTCGTAGAGGTATTGGGTCAGACAGTATAACAAATTTAAATATATGACATCATTTAGAGAATAACACATCCAGTTTATATATATATATATATAGAGAGAGAGAGGAATATAAATATGTAGTTGACTTAGTGTCTTCAGAAATTTCCAAGATAAAAGATAAAATGTATCCAAAAGCAAGGCATTGTACTCTCACCCTGTGTTACCTTTCTATGAATACAAAGAAAATTGTAATTATAAAGATATGGAATTTTGGTTGGTAAGGAACTGCAGTGAAGATTCAAACAGGAAAAAGGAAAAATAGCTTAATTAGACCAGGTTCCCAGCACCAGTGCAGCTCTTGCTTCTCATAAATGATGGTTTCTTGTCCACCATCACTTTCCTGCTTTATATAATGCAGGGGCCATTTGTGCTGTCAGGCTGATTTGAACAAAGCCTCGTGGCTCTGGCATTCACAAAGGTCACAGGCTGTTGATACCAAGATGTGTCAGCTGTGTGAGCAAAACCCGGGCGTTCATCTGAAGCGCAGGTGTCCGTCCACGCACAAACATGGACATTGTGTCTTTCTCTCTGGCTCTTTCTGACCACAGCCAGGTCTTATCTCCAAACATATTCTTGTCAACGACAAAGGGTGTTTTGCCTCAGAGGAACAAAGATGCCCTATCTTCAAATGATGCCGACACCCTGGCCTTCGCTCCTGGATCCATGGGTTCAGAACGACAACAAACACTGTCTGATGACAATGAAGCTGGGAAACAAAAAATTGGGAAACGTGTAGCAAACAGGTGAAAACTGGTGGAAGGAAGAAGACGGGAGGACAATAGTGGCACGAACCTAAAAAACATGGATTAACCACTTGAAGGGCATGAAGAGCTACTTGTTTCATACAGTCCTATTAAACAACATAATGATATATTTTGGTACGTGAAAAAGTCACCACACTTCTTACCATCATAACTGTACCCACTAGAATATAATTTCAAGTAGAAGTGAATCAATACTCATAATACAAGTGTTTTATTTTACTAGATTTTTAGAACACACTGAGTGGCGGCCTAATGGTTAAAGAAGTAGACTTGGGTCCCCGGTTTGAATCCCCCTACCGCCAAGTTGCAGCTGAGATGCCCTGAGCACGGTCCCCACACACTGCTCCCCAGGTGATGGGTTAAATGTAGAGGCATAATTCCTCAAAGGATACTCCCAAGGGAGTGAGAGTACTAAAAAATACAAATAAGTAATCAAAGGGGGATACCAGGTGACTACAGGGCAAAGGGTTGGTCCACCCTACCATGGACAATATCCCAATAAGCTCATTGGTTGCTCCGATTTGCTAGTTTTAGAGCCTGCAATCCTTCCAAGTGAAGATCTCAGAACCTTCATCTCTACCACCTTCAGCTTAGCCTTTTGCCTTATAGATGGCGCCTTTGTCTCTAATCCATACATCATGGCAGGTCTCACTGCTGTCATAAATATTCTCTTTAATACATCACCACTAATTAAACTAGCGTCCCCCTCTTTTCTTAGCCTTCTTCATTGGATAGTTGATCCTCTATTATGCAAATCCTACTTTAACCACAATGTCTTCAAAAAATTGACCTGTATTGAAGTTTTAAGTCCAAAAATAGTAGGGAGAAATAACAGGGAGTCCCTTCACACAGAGTGAATAGTCCCTTAGCTTCTACCTTGGTCATCTGAAGACACGGCATAGGACAACACCCCGAGGACACACATTTGCAAAAAAACAAACAATTTTGTGCTGAATTTGTGGTGTAAACAAAAGTTTTATGAAAGTAAAATTGGCCTTTCCCATCGCTCGTGTTGTCAGCCTGCTGCCTTCTTTTCTCCGCAGCCTATTAGCTGTAACCTATGCACGCCAGCGCTCTCCAGCTGTGACGAGAGACGCAGAGTTCGCTCAGAAAATTGGCGAGGTGTGCACCGACAATAATGAGTGTGAGGGACGCCCAAGAGAGGCAGGCGGTGACACATATAACACAGCTGAAAAAGAAACAAGGAAGAAAAAAAAAAAAACAGGAGGCTTTTTATAATAATGATACAATACTCTGTAATGGTAAAAACACCTGTTCATCATAGTCTAATAATAACCTCTGTGGCAGCACATCCGCTGCATCAGGGGTGGAAAGTGACAACGACTTTTGACTTAAGTGTTGAACAACAGCAGAGTTTGAAAGTTTCTGAGCTGTGACAAGAATAAAACAAAGAAAATATTTCACTGTTACGTCAATGCTAAGATTACGCAACATTAATCTCATGATGAGACTTGAGTAAAGTAAATGTATAGTTTATTATTCAAACACAATAAACTGGCAGGTAAAAAAACCCTCACCCCCCCCAAAAAAAATATATATATATTTGATTATTTTTTTCTAAATTTCTTTCCAAATGTTAACCTTTTAAATCAAGATGTATTAATATAATCATGGTATATTTATTTATTTATTTATTTTCCGGAAAAAAAAAAGAAAAAAATCCGGAGGAAAAAAAAAAAAAAAAATGCTTACTTGCTACATTTTTTATTTGGAAATATTTTCTTTTTTATTTTTTATTTATCTTTTTTTTTATTTTTGTTTCATTCTACTGTAGGCGAGATCATGACTGAAATCTTGATTGTAATTTCATAATTAAAACAAAAAAATATATATATTTATTGGTTTGTTATCCCAGCAGTGCTTAACCCCCTAAATATTTTTGGGGATTCTTTAGTAATTGATTTATTCCTAATATTGAGGTGAAATGGTTAAAGAAAGCTTACTCATACATGTGATGTTTTAAGTGGAAGTTTCCTTGACCAAATCTTGAACATTTTTGAATTTTAGAACATTTATTTTTTTTTTAATAAAATTAATAAATGTATGTAGTAATTTTTGGGTCCTGCTATGCGCTGTCAGAGGAGGAGATAAAATTCCATTCATTGCCAATAGCATTCCTGTATGTCATCAAAGCAAATGGTGTTTTCATTAGAGTAAAGGAAGTGAAATATAATGCTGTGTTTGTATTGTTTACTGACTTTCCAGGGAAAACCACTTCAAATCCTAAACTATCTGTAATGAGGTAACTTTGAATAAATAGGTCATGGACCATTGCTACCATCACTCAAATCCACCACGTCTGGTGAACTTGGAGCAAAGTTACCAGTTCTGTGATCCTGAACGGCACCACCTCCTCCGCCTTCATCACCGCCGCTGCCACACAGGCAGCAGCAGCGGTGGTGGAGCGTTTCGTGCTACATGCTCCTCATCTGTACTGCAGATTTATGAACTTGTCAGATGTTTCTGATCCACATTTTTCTTCCCGGCCCCTCTTTCTTGAGCTGATTAATCTCCCTCTTTGTAAGACGTGCTGGGCCAGTTTAGCAAAGTTATTTTTCCATCTCCTCCTCCTGTTTCTCCTTCGCTAAGGGAGTGAGAGATGTACTGATATTGTGGAAAAAGAGCCTAAACAGGCCTTGGTTTTGTCCGTGGGCATGTCTGTGCTGCATCAGGTGGTGGTAAACAGAAGGAGAAGTAAAGCAGAGGAGGTGGAGGAGAAGGGGAAGAAGCTATAGTTTGTGTGACAGCTGAAGTTGAAGAGTGGAGAGATGGGGATTTTTTTTTTTTTTTTTGCCAGGGGAGCTGTTACACTTTTCCTGGGTGGGTGGAGCATGTAGGCAGCACTGACAGATGATATTAATTCACTTAGGTGCCTGTGCATGGTGGCGCTGTCACGCGTCTGGGAAGAGTTTGACGAAGCAGCTGAGATTCTATAGGATGTGGCTGAATTTACCTCCATAAATTCTGTGTATATTTTACAAATGTTCTGAAATATGGCATTTCAATGACGTGGAAATAAAAAAAATGAATAGTAAGGCTAATCGGAATATATTCTAATGCCATTATGTTACAAATCATTTGGCAGCTTTTATCCAAAGCAACCAAGACCTTTCAGAAAAAAAAAATTGTATTAGTCTGCATTAGTTAAATTTGTAATCATTCCAAATAGTTTAATCTCACCCCTAGACTGATGGTCCAAAAAAATGAGAAAAAATGGAAAAAAAAATTGTAACTGGAACGTTTTTGCACATCACTTGGAACAAAAAACAAAACAAAAAAAAAAAAAAGAAACATAATTTCTGTTCTGGAACAGAAGTGTATCTTAGTATAATGTTAACTAGTTATTACCAGTTATGTTCTTTAATAGCAATTTCTTCTTTTTGTTGGGTGGACCATCAGACTATATCGGAAGGACTGACTACCAACTACAGTCACATCTCAAAGGCAACAATAAAATCTCAATATACTAGTCTGTCAAATTAGAAAAATTAAGTTTCAGACGAAATATCAATATATTTGTCCATGTTAATGATGGGCTGGTCAACATTAACATTGCGTTAGTCTACAGCAGAGTTCACCAACCTGGTGCAATGGCAGCCGCTATGGTCTACCCAAAGAGCTCACAGGGTGTTTTTATAAAAAAAAAAAAAAAAAAACTTTTCCAAACAGGGTCAAATAGGTACTGCTTTTTTTTTTTTGTTTTGTTTTGTTTTGGTTTTTTTTTTGCAGAGGCTTCACATTCAGTGATATTCGTATGGGCACAATCATGATGGTCATAAAAGTGGTAATAGTAATAAGCAATTTATGTCCTATGTTTTTTTACAGAATTTTGTTAGTGTGCATCAAACCAGTAGCTCTTTTTATAACTGAGTGTCCTTGAAGTTCTTATTCATTATCAAAGAGGTTGGAGACCCCTGGTCACATTCTTTATATCTACCACTTCTTCACATAAGAATCCCATGCAATGTGTTTGGGGGGACTTTTCAGAGACATAATTAAAAAAAAGAAAAAATAAGTATATATATATATATATATATAAAGACATCCCATTCTTATATGGATATTTTTATATATACATAATATTTTTCCATTCTTACTGGTTTGGGAACGTCAACGTTCTACTTAAATTCCCCTATAAATTTTAACCTCAACTGAGGGTGAAAAGGAAAAGCACAAATTCAGAAATCTGAACACTCATTCTCTTTTAAAATCTGTATTCGCTTTTTTCCAATGCATGTGCTGTTAATCTGGGTCCATTGCAATGTTTGTTTGTTTTTTTTAATACATATGGCTGGCACAAATTGACAGAAATGAGCTGACAAACATGGTCTGTGACCAGGAAGAAGCCTCACACAGGTATAATAAATTACAGGTGAACTGAGATGACTGGAGCAGCAGCTGTGAGGATGCACGTCCCCTCCTGCCTTTTTCAAGATGACAGGTAAAGCTTGAATTGTGCACCTCAGAGTCTGAAAGCAGGTAATTTGCATCAGGCAACAGAAAAAAAAAATAAAACAGTGACAGCAACAATGTCTACAAGTGCTCATTAGGAATGAGGCGAATATTGGGCTGTGACACTGCAGAGACGTGTTTGTGGGTAAATTGACACTTCACATGTGTCAGGGTTTTGTTTTAAAGGCCCGGAAGACTATAAATCTGCGAATAAACATCTTTTTCAAAGTGTCATTAGGGATAAACACCAACTTTTAACAACAGAAGAGATGAAAAAAATTGATTTTTCTGTTAGTTCCATTTGGCTGAAATCTCATTTCTGGGCCTTTGTGCTGCATCATGGACGCCCACTGCCTCAGCATCACCTCTGCTGCCATCACTAACGAGAGACCTTTAACCCAAGGTGCTGCCGTTCGCTGCTTATTGATCCTAATGAAGCTGGAAAAAAACACGCTCGCTCACTTGCCTAGACTGGAGCGATAACTCATGGCTTTGAATCATCCATCCTTTCACCTCCAGACTCCAACAAAACCCTGGTTCTCACAGAACTTTAGCACGGCAAGCAGATGCTGCTCCAGACCCAGAAACAGTCCAGCTGAGCATGAGATTCCCTTAAGTCTAACACATATCCTGAATAATATAATTATCTTAGCACTTTTTAAAAATTTGTTGAAATAATCAAGACTATAGGAAATTTTAGGCTTTATTTTAGGTCCAATTGCAACCCTCAAGCTGAAAAGTTTGCCCATGTCTTGTTTTGCATTTTCTTATTTTTAACTTTTATTTCCTGTGCCCTCTATTTTATTTCCCAAAATTTTATTTTTTTTGTGCTGTTCAAATTATCTTGATATTTTGTTATGAATTCTAAATCACATTTAATATAACACTAACACTAATTTTATATTTAGTTACTGACTTCAGGAGCATTTTGTAGCATTTGACTATTTTAGAAGTATTTTTAAGTTATATTTTTAATCATTTTTTGTCATTTAGCTTTGTTCAGGAAGAACCTCTGGGGTCTACTTTGGATCTCTATCATCATAGTAGTTCACCATGACTGTATATTGATGAGTGTGCATTGTCTGTAAGCTCCACGCTTCACCTCATTCTTGTACATTTGTGATGGTACTGTACAACGCCTGAACATCGCGTTCCAATCTCCTCTGGCTTTTGTTTCTACCCCAGCTGTGAGGCTGTGACGCTCTGCATCTCCATTTATTTTCTTTGTGCTTGCAGAAGAAGGGTAGCACCAACAATTAATTAGCATGTGCCCACAAATGATACCGTAACAAAACATTGACAGGACATTGAGAATTCCACGCTCCGCAACCTTCTCGTCTGCCTTTTCCCACTACTGTTTCTTTGAGCCTGATTATCACTTCACTTCCAGCTGCTGACTCCACACTTCTCTTCTTAATACATATGGTGCCAAACGTCTGTTCAGACGCCTACAGAAGACACACTCATCGCAAACTCACCTCCATACAGTATATATTTAACTATCACCTTAGGATGTCCGATATTAACTTTTGCCGATATTGTCCAAACACACATGCAGGTGATTTCTCCTGAATCACTCTGCTCGACTAGAAGCATTCTATAATTAACAGCCTGTGTATAAATTAAAAACACTACTTCACAGAAGTTATAGAAAAATTCCACAATATGAGAAAAACTTTATATATTGGTATTTCAGCACGATGCACTGCATGATTTTTGTCTGATTTTTGTCCTTTGCTCTTGGCTGTTCTTTACTGTATTTAACATTGACTCTTTGAGAGACAGCTGTGTTGTTGTTTTAGTGAGTTGTTTGTGTAACTTTGTTGCAAAAAGAATCCTGTAAATGTGTTTATTTTTAATTTATTTATTTCAGTTTTGTTCCCCGCAAGGAAAATTCCAGACCACGGGAATTTAGTGTAGCTTCGAGCACTGTTGTGCCTTTAGGTGCGGTTTGATGACATTATTTATCTTGCGTCTTTAAAGTGGCAGGACCACAAAAGTGGTGTCCAGCATATAAGCTGGACAAATTTGCCACGATGTTGGCTTTGCACCATTGTATTTTGAATGTCGGTGGAATACTGATACCGATTTGTTCCAATATTAACAATTTCGCTAATATCGGGGAGATATCAATAGATCGTGAACATCCCTGCTATCATCCTCTGTGCTCAGGCTAAATACTCAAGGCACAAACAGTGAAAGTGAAAATGTAAGATGTGAAACATCTACCACTAGAGACTTTTTCAACATGAATCTACTGTCTCAGTGTGGGACTGTAAGGAGACATGTTCAGCAGTGGGTCAGTGATCAAAGGAGTTCCACCATCAGAAATGACGGGTCTGTCAAATACACGGGTCAGACCCAAAGATACAAAAGTGTTTGTTACTTTGTCAGAGGTTCTCACACTAAACAAAAACATGAGCAACATACCGTATTTTCACGACTATAAGGCGCACATTAAAGTCTTAGATTTTCTTCAAAATTTAAAGCGGAAGTAGTAGAGAACACAATGAGATTGTTAAAGGGGGAAGTCTGGGCGTTGTTTTGCTCTCACTCTTCTTTTTTTTTTTTTTTAATTGCTCTTGATGTAGGCGGACATAGTAGAGGAAACCATGAGAACCAACACAGATCAGCTGTGCCATATATGTGTACTAAATATAGTAATGGCACACAAAACTGAGACTGCGCCTTTTAGTACGGTGAACCTTATGGTCACGAAAATGCATTAGTCAAAAGCAAGATGTTATAACATCTCAACTTGTGGCCTATGCTCTGATTTTTTTCCAATCCTGTCCTGCAAAGTGCCAGTTCTTTTTTTTTTTTCATATTTGGACATAGTTTATAGGCAGTGGTGGCCTATTGGTTAAGGAAGACGACTTGGATCCTCAAGGCCTCAGGTTCGAATCCTTCAGCTGCCACTGAGTTGCTCTGATCATAGCACCGTCCTGACCCACATACCTTCAAGTGGAATCACCACCAACAGGAAGGCTGTTAATATGGAGCAGTGTGATTTGGGTGGCAAGAAAATAATTTATTTTCATTAAATTGTTTTAATTATGTCTATCTGTGTTACTTTCAAAGCTTACTCTGTTTTGTTTTCTCTAAATTTTAGCTTATGTGTGCACGTGTACGACATTAGACACCATGACAACATAATATCTTCTACCCTTCCTCCTCTTCTTCTTTAAAAAGAAAAAAAAAATACTTATTCCAATCCAACAGCACTGAAGCCTGACCAAATCATCTCAATAAAGCACATTTAATTCTGCTTCTCTTTTTTCTCCCACTGTTTTAATAGATAACAGTTCTGTTGTAAGTCTACCAGACAAGAAATTAATGTGGTCTCCCAGTGTGGACTTCTCCTAGCTGACCGCTGAATGCTCCAGAGAGCACGGACAACAAGTAGACATCCGTTAATTGGAAGTGCAGGGGTTGAAGCACACGGCCATCCATTCAATGATGAACAGTAGGACGGAATATTGACATTGTCTCTGCAAAAGTGGGGAGATTATTCCTTACATTTTAATCCCAGCAGGTAGAGATGGATTCCAGACGAACATGCTCTCAGGTCAATTTCCTTCATAAAATCACAAATTCACACACATGCATGCTCCCTCAGTGGGAACCACTGCACAGGGCATTTCCTTTGTTATCACTCAGCAGCAGTGGAACCTGCCAGAAGACACTTACGGTGGTGGAAAAGTAAGTAAACAAACATTGTTAGCGCAAATAAGACATGTTATTTAAATAAATTCAGCTTTTCCTTTTTATAACTGATAAAGCAGGTGTTTTTTCATAGAAGTCCAACAACTTTCATTAATCAAGATTTGTATAATATCTGAGAATCTGCCCTGGCCTGTTTAAAATAAATGAAAATAAAAAAAATAAAAATAAATAAACTGTGCCAACTTTCACCACTTGGTGCAGTTCAGTCATCAATCAAACCTCGCATCAACTCCACTCCTCATTTCTGTTCTTTCGTTCTGACAGTATTTTGTTTTCCCTAATGACAAACACAAGGTAGGTGGTGTAGGTGCAGAGGCATGCATGCACACGCAACACACGCAACCACTCACACACACAAACAGAAGTCCTGGTTAATAATCTGGCAACATTCATTCATCTGTGTTGGCGGCAGGAGAAAGTTTGACTTTTTCTGACTGACTGACTGACTGAAGGAGGTGGGGAGTAATTGCAAGGTTCTCAGAGCTGATGAATGCAGCTGAGACTCGAGTGTTGTGAGCTTCTCTCCATCCTTGTCTCCTCATCTTTTCTTTTTGTTTTTTTTTTTTTTTTGTCAGTGGTTAGAGATAAAATGTGAATAAAACACACACATCAACACCTGGAGGATCATTTATACCAGGGGCCTCAAATCCAAGCAGGTTAAGGGCCGCTGTCCCACTGTCATGTGTTGCATTAGCTATCGCCTTTCAATACAAAAGAAGAA
Source organism: Paraplagusia blochii (assembly GCA_016785265.1). Lineage (NCBI taxonomy): Eukaryota > Metazoa > Chordata > Actinopteri > Pleuronectiformes > Cynoglossidae > Paraplagusia > Paraplagusia blochii. The sequence goes on from JAFBJS010001830.1 coordinate 111,240, forward strand.
AAATAGTGGTATTACATCAAGAAAATCAGTTTCCCCCAGATTTTGCATAATTAAACACTAAAGATGAGTAAAAATAACCAAAACTACAACAAAAAACAAACAGAAAGAGTCTGTGGACCAGGCTTTTAAGAACTACAGTATAGGATTTACCATAATGTGAAGAGCAAAGCTATAAAAAAAGGAAAAAAAAAAAAAACTTACTATGTATTTACTGGTGAGGCAAACAGCGCTATACTGTAGTACAGTAGAGTACATCAGTCTGAGAAAATACATTTACTGTGATGGTTTAGATAATTACAGTAAATTGGTTCTCGATCAACACTGGTCTCTGGTAATGAGAAAACTGTGTTGGATGAAAGTCAAATGCAGCAAAGAAATGTCTCCACTGCAAAACTCACACTCACACAGTACAATGATACCACCAAACATGACCATTTTTGACATTGTTGATTAGAAGTAAAACCCCTCTATAACTTTGATATCAAGGTGGGGGCCAAGAAATATCGTATCCACGGGCCTGAATGGACCTCGAGCCGTGAGTTTGAGACCATTGGTTTTTGTAGTGACACAAAGTGAGTTAAATTTTACTTTAGCCCAGCTCTAAAACATCCACAAAAAAAGTCAAACATGAATCATTTTAATGTGCAGACTACTTTGAGAAAATAGAACTATGAAGTATCCAATAAGCAAAGCTCTTTCCGTTCCATTAAAGTTATTATTTCATAAGTGTTATCCATTTAGAGATTGTGTTAAAGAATATTTTGAGGCTGAATAGAAGACGGCTAAGTCTAGTATGGAACAAAGGGGAAACGCTTCAATCAATATTCAGAGTCCGCACTCATCTATAGTTTGATCAGGACAAACTTCGCAAAGTACAAAGGCGCTGTCCAGTCCTTTGTCTCATCTCTCGTTTCCTCTTTTCGTTTTTTTATTTTTTTTTGTAATCCCCTTTTTTTCCTGCACACCCAGAAATTGGTGTTGCGTTTACTTCATTTGCAGGTCAGCAGACAGCAGGCTGCGGCGGGGAATGTGAACTCACATCCCACACGCTTCATTCCATCAATCCTTTATTCCAACACCTCAATCAAAACCTCCCCTCAAGGTCGCCTTTGTAGCCGCACTCATCAGATTAAGTCCCTGTCCATGTACAATCCGGGCTTTGAACCACCTCTATCAACCCACGGATGGATAAAGAAGACAGGGTGGGTGGGAGAGGACGGGGAGACGGGGATAGATTTTAGAGTGATAGCAGGATGCACCAAAACAAGAGGCCAACGAAATAAAAATACCAAAGTTGAGAGGATAAAAACTCTCCAACATGTCCTGACTTGATGGGACCACAGTTAAACCACTCCTATGATGACTGTTGTACAGCATATGACAGACTATGGTAAAACTACAGTAACTAGGAATGACATGATTTTTTTTTTCTTTGTATTACTACAAAATAAAACACAATTCACTTATTTCATCCTCATTACTTTCAGATACACCATCCTGACGACAACATTAATGACCATCAACTAAGCGTTGTGTATTTTGATCACTTGTTAGGAAACTAATAAGTGGGACAAGTCTCTCATCAATTACTACCACTTGTCGACCATATAAGAGTCAGGCTGAATGTGGCCTCCTGCAGGAACATGTGTCAAAGAGTCTAAAAGGCCACAGGTGCCTCAGCATAGTTATAAAAGCCGTAGGTTCAAGGCCCAGGATGTCTTTTCCTGGGATGTAACTCATGCGGTAAGAATAAGTTCATGTGGTGTCTGGTTCAGTGTCGTTGATGTAGAGATGTGGAGTGAAGAAGTCTCCAATGACACTGACTTAGTTGCAAACAGAAGGGTTTATTGTAAAGAAGTAAAGCATCAACTCAGGCACCAAGGTCTGTCTGGAGGAACCCTGGTTGATGCGGATCTCCTCCCAAACAATCCCTTTACATGAACCCTTTGTCCTTATTTGCCGTTACCTGGTTCCGGCATTACACACGTCTTCAGAAATCCTTACAAGACTTCTGATGTAACGGTAACTTTTGTAGCTTTGAGTTGAACCAGTGCACATAACATCAGCAAGGTGCCAGCGCAACTGACAACTCAAGCACCCTCAATATTTTTGGTCACTGAACGGCTTAGAGCTCCTCTAATGTTATTAATTAATAGGCACAAAATGCACAACACATGTGGATGGTCAGTTCATATCCAGGGTATGTCAAACGGGAGGAGATGTATGGGTATTGTAGGCTGCTTGCTTTAGGTGTAGCAGCTCAGAGTAAACACATAAATATAGGAGTCTGAATGCTTTACATGCAACACACGGACACAGGACACAAGTGTTTCAGACATTGCAGTCACAACTGGTTAATCTGCTCTATTCGTCAGTAATGTTGCCAAACAAAGTTTGGTGTCTTTACTTTTTTTTTTTTTTCAATTATCTAAAGCTTAATATATATATATATTTTTCCATGCAGTTGGTTTCTGCAGTCCATGCTGAAATTTACTGACTATTTTGGTTGCTGTTCTTAGTGAACCATGCTAACTACATGAGACAGTTTCTATTGGATCTCTGTCTCTGCTGAGACTTAGACTGTTGCCCAAGCCTTGGAGCTCTGTCAGCACCAGCCACCTGAGGAGTCAAAGGCAACTATTTGAGAGGAGGAGACGTCTGGGTCTGCCAAAAAACGCAGTTGCCCAAGTACATCTTCAGCATTGTACACACAAGTGCAGTCAGATGAAGGGGAAGTACTCCAAATAAAGCACTTCACTTTTTTTCCTCTTACAGGTTAGATTCAGGATAGGAAACAGCGCAGCAACACAGATCGGATCTGCAGTGCAAAAGTGGCACAAGTTGATGTTTTTATAACATATTGAACTTGACTGGAATAAAAACGCACACCGTCAGACACTAACAGCGTGGAAAAAGCACGGCATACAAAGCAAATTTGCAGCAGCTCCAACTGACGCAACAGACAGCGAGCAGCAGGCAGCGTCAGATTAGAAAGAAATGTCAGCAAAACATGTCATTAACCTGTTTATGGTGCATTCTGCATAAATGCACGCAATGCATAAATATAATAATTGTTTGTTTCTATTGTAATAGTTTACTGTTATTGATTGTTTTCAGTTTCACTGTATAATTGTTAATTTAATGGGAGTGAAACTTTATCACTGCTTTATTGAATAATCTATGGCTATAATAATGTGAATAATAAATGTATTTCATCCCACATCTCTGTGCAATTTAGTTATTTTCAAAATATCGCAAAAAAAAAAACAATTCCTTAAGAAAAGTGTTTGACCATGCTCATAGTTTTGAAATTGCCGGTGTTCTAGGATTAAAGAAAATGCTGTTTACTTTTTTTAGTTGCTTTCCTCAGGTAGGAAACTATTGGTTGCTGTCCTTGGTGCTGAACTTTTGTGTCACGGTGGCTGTACATTGTGTCGAGAAAGTTGCTCCAGTACTGCTTCCTCTGTCTCTGGTGCTGAAATATCATTACTATTTGGTTGCTCTGCACCAAAACAATCACTAGTTCGTCGCTTTCTCAGGTTATAAGCACAGTTTCAGGCTGAAAAAAAATGAAAAAAAATCACACCTCTCAGCCGTCACATTAGAAGGGTAAATGTTTGAGAACTTTCTGTATCAGCTTTGTCTGACAGGTTTGAAAATATACTTTTTATAAGTAGGTTGTCAAAAGCAGCAGGTAAAGGTCAGTGCTCATTCTACACAGCTTTCAGCCCTTGTTGTCATTTTTTAATCACAAAGAATAAGTATTTGGTGCCAGAAACTACAGACTACAAACAGCCATCTCTTGTTCCTTACTGTTGTCAAGCGTCCATAAAAACTATTTCTTTCAACCACTGCTTCAAGTGCCATTTCTTGTTTTGCTATTGACAAAATTTAAGCTTTTCAAACTCTTATATTAAAGTTATTATCTTCCATACAGCCAGTGTGGCTGTATGACGATGGTGATAACAGTCAGAACAGGAACTAATGTTCAATATACAGCGGTCAGAGATTTCCATCTATCATGGCTGGGATGAAGGAGAGCTGGTGAAAGGGGAAAAGCAAGGAGAGCAGGACAGATTTCCTTTACTGTACTTCATGGAGTAAATTCCAACTGGAGCATGTCAGAGAATAAAAGTATGAGTATTCGTCACTCTTATCATGAAGGATTCCACATCCTCTGGTTCTTTCTTTCGTCGCACCAGTGTAGAATCCTGGACCATTTTCTCTTCAACTGCTCTGCTTCTCATCAACAGGGAGGTGAAGAATCCACCCTCTCTCCACCCTCTCTCCACTGTTCATTGCATGTTCCCTCAGTCACGTCCTTTCCCCCTTTCCCTCTCTCGTACCTTAGCACCTGGCAAACATACATCACTCGGAATAATTTTGGTGCTTCATGATCAACGACATCTATCCTAATATCTGCATGCGATTCAATTTGCAAGAAGAATGAAATAATCTCAACCCAGACAAAGCAATCATTCATCAAAGCAGTTGGGCCAGATCGGAGTCAGCGCACCACCTCCTAACCCTACACCCCGTTCTTGGCGATCTGTCACCAGCTGTCCTTCCACAGTAAAAACACAGGAATTACAGATTGGTAAGATAGACAAAACTGAGTTATTGACTCCAGAAATGATGTCACGAGGAGGATTCAAGCCAGATTAATTATCTTGCATGTTGATAAATTGTAAATATGTGATATTGTAATTTGTCCAGGAGATGCTGGCCGTCTCCCATTCCCTCCTCCTGAATGAAAAATGAAACATCTTCAGTGGACCTCCATGTCCAGTTGGAACTGATTAAAAAACATTTGGACAAATGTGACAAATGTGACCGTGATAAATGAATAGTCCTTTACGGAATCTTTATAAGTCACCTCAGGTTAGAAAAAAAAAAAAAAAACTCTCTCAAAACAGCCATGTACTTTTGGGCTCATTTGGTTTAGATTTTTTAAAAGTCAAGAGACTTTGGCAACGAATAAAGTAAAACGATGTATAACTAACCAGCTAACCAACTAATAAAAAAAAAAATCAAAAATCAAGCTCAAGAGACACAAGTAGCCAACAATCAGAAATATTAACTGTATTTCTTGTACCAGGAGACAAACAAGATTATAGTGCACATGGTCAATGAAGGGTTTATTTTCTGTCTCTTGTCATGCATAAGGATTGAGGCGACACAGATAAGTCTACTGAGTCAGAATCACTTAAAACCTACTCAGTTGGAACATATGAAATACAAATCAATACACTATTTCAAATCCCTCCTTTTTAAAAAATCCAAAATATTCTCCAACTTTATTGTCTTGCAGTTGGGGGATTTTGGCATCTAGCATGTTTGTTCTTGTTTGTGAGTATGTCTCTTAACTGGTGCCAATTTACTCCGCTAGGACTACAGTAAGTCATATTTTACTTGTTTTGATTTTGAGGGCAATGTGAGGTCAGTACACACAACCGAAATCCACAAATAAGGCGCACAATAAAATATTTAATAAGAATTTTATGAGAACATTGGGGCTTTCTAAGTGCTTTTTATTCTCTAAAAAACCTAGTTAGCCAACCTCTTCTTTTGAGTCTTGTTTGTCTTTGAGTGGATTTTGCAAACATTATTATCATTGTAATATTTACTATGCAATCATTGTTATTTTATATGCCTTCTTTAAAGGTTTTCCACTAACTGTCTTTGCACTAACCTTCTCTACATGAACCACTGTGATTTATCCGAGCTACATTAACAACCAAACGCAGTCAGGCCCCTCCTCCACTATGCCAGTCCCCCACCTCTCTTCTAATTACATGCAGCAATGATCTGATGCCTAGAAAAAGAGCAACGATTCCCAAAAGATTGTTCCACCATTTGTGGTTTCTCTCCTTTCACCCACCCATCATCATCAGGCCTACTTCCCTGTATCCACCCATAGCCTCTGGCCCTACCTGCTGCATTTGCTCTGATTCAATTAATTAGTAGGTGGCTCATCCAGAGATTTAGCACTAGGTGACACGTTAGCCCTGCCACTATGAAAATCTGAAATTGGTCCAGTCCCAGTGGGCCGCTTGGGTAACCTCTTGTTTCTCGCCAAAAGGGTCACATTATTAGAGAGCAGCGAGGTGTGTAAATGTTGGGAGGAGGGCGAGACGATGCGGAATGTGCACTGGTCTTGTGGGACAGGTGGGAATGTAGGGAATCAATGAAAGCAATCCACGTGTGCGATTGCATTTGTTGTGGAGCTCACAACGCATTGAGGAAAATTATGGATCCTCGTATGTCACAGACAAGGCATGATCATACACTTACACCGAGTAATGAAAAGAGAGATCGTCTCGGTGGAGAGAGAGAGAGTAGAAAAGAATACTATCAAGATAATATAGACGAAAGGGCAGCAACAACAGAGAAATTAGGTTGTAAACCAGGATACATGAAACACAGAGCTGAGCAAAAAGATCAACCTATTTAGCTGTTCAGTAGCTCTAACTGGTTTCTTGATAGCTTTCTGGTCTTTAATAGTTGCAAACAAGCTCCGTGCTCTTTTATTTTTCCTTGATATTCCTTCATCTTTCAGATTCAGATGAAAAGCTGTCTCATCAGCTTACCTCTAGTTCTTTCGGGGCAACCTATTAAAAATTTTTAAATTCTTTAAGTGCCAATGAAGCTCCAAGGTAACGCCTCTGTCATTGGTGTGGAAACAATCCAGGGTTCACCCTTCTGGGCAAGATCACATCCCATTTAGAGTAGTCTGTGGACTCACTACCAGCAGGAAGGTCCATGATGGGCCACTATGGTGCAGTGGGATTTGGGTGGCAGTCATGCAAGTGACCACCAGAACCCAATCTTTGGTCAACTTGTCTGGTGAGACGGAAGACAGGGTTTCCTCATGTGTTTGCTTATATATTAGGGGTATGGAGATGAATTGTTTTGGATCGGTTATCGATCTGTGACCTACACGATCTGAGTGAATCAGTCAATACATCTCTGATCGGTTAAAATGCAGTAAAACAATCCGACAGTTTGGATTTTTGTCCGTGGATCGGTTTCCTGCTCCACAAATATACATTTAGACATAGACGCGACATTGGCCGCTTTTTCCCACTAGAGCAACGAGCCAATAGACACAGATATACATCTATTCACACATGTCTATGGAGGTTGTGTCACTTGCAGTGTGTGAACTGTGACGTGGGCTGATTTGATTGGAGTTCGGGTAGTGGGTTTTACTGGGAGACACAGACGGAATTTACAGCGTTTCTTCATTTATTTTTATTTTTTTCAAGAAGGATGGGACAATGATGGATAAAAGCAATGGGATTTACCAACTCTTTAGAGTGACGATCGACTACACTGGAGGTCCAACAAACCTTAGCAGTCACCCAGAGAGACGGCAGAGTGGGACTGAGGACTGGGTGACAATGACTGTGACGCTGGCACAGCAGGAACCACCAGTAGTCAGAGGAGCGGACAGAATAAAATACAAACGTTTTTCCAACCGCAGTTCAGCAGTAACTCAACAAAGTCCAAGGAAATAATTAATAATTAATAATAAACGATGTCCTGTGTGACAGTCTGGTTACAGGAGTGCTGTCTACAGCTAAACCTTTCTAAAACTCAAGGCATGGATTTCACTAAAATAAGTGGAGAGTCACGTGATCCTAAATAAGTATAAATATATTGGGTCAATATTAGATTCACAGCTCTCCTCTTAAAGCTGTATTGACAAATTGATGAGATGCCAGATCAAACTGCAAATATGTCTTAATTGTATAAAAAATGTTTGAAAATGTATTTTCTATTGTAAATGTACTATGTGCTTCTTGCTTTTTTTACATCATAACCAGGGGACTACAGATGAAAACTGGCCTTTTTTTTAACCATGTGTATTCACATGTTTATGAAATTGCATTTTCCCCTTTTAAATAAACTATTCAAAACTAAAAAAGACTGGCAACTGGCAAGAGAATTGCAATTTCTTATTGAATCGAACTGAACCAAATCGGATCGGATTGTTCCTGAATGGGATTCTTATCTCTGTGAATCGAGATAAGAATCGGATTGTTATATGAGTGAAGATTCACACACACACACACACACACACACACACACACACACACACACACACACACATATATATATATTCCTACACATAAAGTCTTAAATGTTGCTGTGATTTCTGACATATCGGTCTGTAGGAGGTCTGTGTTACTATTTGAAAATATTACCGTATTGAAGAAGCATAACTGAAAATAATGAGTGAGACTCAAAAAATGCCTTGTGACCTTTGTGTACGTACAAAACACAAAGGTGACATTAATGAGGTAATGTCCACACACATACACACACACCACTCTGGCGCTGCACCTCATGCCATTCATCATCCGGTGAGGAAAAATGATTTGTCTAATGAATCAGCGGCCGAACACATTGATCATTCAGTCAAATTTTAATGGGACCTGAAGGTTAATTCTGTCTTCCTGTGGACAGTGGAGGAAAATGATGGAGTGCTTTGAGGTGTCAGAAGAACACAGATACAGGCGAAGAGTGTGGGAAAAGGTTAGGACAGTGCCGGTCCAAACCATGGGTTATGGCCCCGTATTAGCACGACGGCAGACTAACTATTCCAACAGACACAATATATTTACTATTTAAAGCTAGGGAAATAATTCTAGTTCAAGATGCTAATCACTGGGCTAAAGTGAGAATAATTTAGGTATTGAGTCACATAGTGTAACATATATAGTACATAACATAACATAGAGACTAAGATATCCAGTTCATATTAATGAATATGTTTAGAATTTTCAATCTAGATAGATCACTTCAGCCTGGTTATTTGAGAAGTAGCTCACAAGACGAAAAAGTGTGGACAAAAGAAACAAAAGAGGAAGATATCAACAAACATCAGCAGTAGAAAAGGTAAATATTCACCAATAAAGTCTCTAAATTAACTATGTAGTTGATATCATATTCACAGAAAACAATTTTAATTAAACAAAATATTGAATTGGGATGTTTATCATAGTCAGTCTCCAACTATGTAAATGAAAAAAGGACAAATTATTTAAGAGTTAGGAGTTTTGATTAGTTCAGTCTTTTGCAAAAGATCTAACTATTAAGAAAAAAAAAATCACAATTTCAAACAAAATATAAACAATATAACTAAAATTCATAACAATATATATTATTTGATGATATAATATTATTTTAAATAACTGCATTTTTTCATGACAGCACTTTAAGTACAGTTTATTATTTTATGGTCTGCTATTGCTGTTACGACTTTCCAAAAGTTTGGACTTCTATCTGGATGCGCAGTGGAATTAACGATCCAATCCTATCACTCCATAAACTCTCTGTATAGCCCCCTCACCTGCTCACATCTCTTGCTCTTTCTTTTATTATCTGGGAATTATCATCCGTAAATCATTTTCCTGCTGCTTGGAATGTTGTTGCATTTTTATTCTGCAGAACCAGAAAACTGAATTCAACTGATAAATAAAAACAAAGTGGTACTGTCCCGGTCCTCGGTGGTCAGTGAAAAAAAACAAACAAAAAAAGTGCAGCCAAAACGAATCTAAAGAGATATTAATATGATTAGATCTATGAGGATGAGTAAATTGAAAATAATGTAAAATGTTGAAATAATATGTAATCACAATCAGAGCATAAACAGATATGTTGAAGCTATAACTTAAAACTCTCATATTGTTAGAAAGGAAGACAAAAAATGATAATAAAGTATCAGAAGATATTAAACAGTTAAGTGGCCTGTTAAATGTCTATACAGCCCCACTTAGAGCAGCATTGCTACAGGAAAGACTGTGTTACATGCAGGTACTTGAATAATATGCACTTGAATGTGGTAGTTAATGAGTAAAAAGTTCTCTTGAAAAACTAAAATATTGTCTCCTCTCTTTTTATGTAAAAGCAATAATATCATACAGGAATAAACTGTTCTCTGAGAACTTGAAAACTCTGCACTCGAAGCAAATGTTCTTGATACTAGACTCTTAGTAAATGACAAAGTGGAAGTAGGAAAGGAAATTATTTGTCATTATGACATTGTGATCCACACAACAGCACACAAACAAAATGTCATCTCTGTATTTAACCCATCACCAAAGTGAACAGTGGACAGCTTTGAGCAGCCGGAGAGCTGTGAGTTTGGACGCTGCCATGCTCCGTGGACCTCAATGGTAACATGGCAGTTGGTGAATTCAAACCCGGAGCCCTTCGGACCCCAGTGGAGTTCCTTAACCACTAGGTCACCACTAACCAAATAGGCCAACACGGCCCATTTAGAAGAACTCTATTTCCATCCACGTATCCATTACAGTCAAAATAACCACCCAAATCATATTGCACCACACAGTGTCCTCCTGCAGGTGATGAGTTTAATGGACGCCAATGGTCTTTGGAGTTTCACACCAATAAAAGGGACATTACCCCAGGACATAATCCTGCTGAACAACCGAGACACCATGAACCCAAATCACAGTGGAACTTTTCTTTCCTGGACTTAGCCATGTGGCATTTTTTTTCTTTCCATGTTTTAACCTCAAACATCCTATCTGTGACAGGTTTTCCTGTTTGCAGGTGATAAAGATCGGAGGTTTAAAACCTGAGGTTTGCTCTGATAAACTGTGAAGCACATGTACATGCTTGAACACTCGCACTGGAACCAAGGCCTGGCTTCCATGGGTTGACGTTATCGTTTCCCTCCTTGATAATCCATCAACATTTACATTCCATTAATCATCCCTGCTGCAGCAGAGGGGACCCCAGGGCGCTGCCTGGGCCCTCCCTTATTAGCCCTAATGCGCACACTCCTGCAAACAATTCCACACGTGCATAGACCTCCATGTGACTTACGGCTCAGGAGACTATTGACTCCACAGCCAGATTTCCATCAGTGCACTAAATGCAGCAAATGCTGTGTAATTGCTTACTCAGCAAATGTCGGTGATGGTGTTTTAAATGCATATGAATGGGGAGCAAAGATGAGACATGACGTAGGTTTGAAGACTGTTTGACTGTTGTGTAAGGTTGCAGGAGAAATGCAGATATATTCCTTAATTAGGGGAAGTTTGATTCAATTCACTGATGTACCTATAGGGGGTACTAGAGTGAGATAGACGTGCAAATTTTTTTATTTTTTTTACTTTCTTCTCCTCCTCTAAACCCAGTTCTTATATGCCCATCCTCCTTTTGCTCAATCCTTCTCTCTGTTCCTTCTAGCTCCCTCCATCCTTGTTTGTTCGAAGCATTCTCCACCTCCCCCTACAAATCTCCAATTTTTCTCCCCTCACTCTGTCCTTACACTCTTCTATAACTTAAGCATTTCATTCACTCCTTTTGTTTTTCCTTCTCTCCTCTCCGTCCTCCCTCCTGCCGCCACTATTAGAAACATCAACACTTTTCAAATGTTCTCTTGAAACCCATCTATTTAATACTGCATTCTCACTGTGACAATTGACATTAATTAATAAATGTTTTTATCCTACTGTTTTATCTTTATGTTCCGTGCGGAGAAAGCACCGGGAATAAAATGTTTATAATTATTATTATTACTATTATTATTATCCTTCAGTCTTGCCGCCATTGCTTCAGTTATTTCCATTTCTCTTTCTTCCTTATTGTTATTCCTCTTTGTCTCTTTTTCTTTGCAAGTTCCGTTCCACTGCCTATCCACTGCGTATCTGCTTGTTTTCTCATCCATTCCACATCACAATTGTCCAAAGTTCTGTCCTTGCAGCCACTTCTCTTACTCTCATCCTTCATTCCAATTTAACACTGATTTATTTGAGACCAGTTTCCCTCTTTTTTCTTCTGTCTGACTTTTCTCTTCTGTCTTGTTTCCTTATTAACATTGAAATAACCTTCATGCGTTTATTTGTAGTTACCCTGCCTGGTTTTATACTACCCTCAATGTTGATTCATTTGCCTTAAATCTTTCTGTTCTGCCTTATTTACCTGCATGGATCCCAATCTCATTTCCTTTGCTTTCCTCTTGACCAACCATCGCAACTCCTCCTCCTCTTCAACCTTGGTCCATTCTACTCTCTTTACCTCTCCACCGTTCTTATCCTTCTTCTTCACTCTGTTGTGAAGCCCAGTGATTGCCCGGTCATTTCCTTCAACAAGGATCTACAAACAACCTATGGTAATTAAACCCAGGGCTCTTTGTTTCAGAGGCAGGTGTGCTGACTGCTACAATATGGAACCACAATTTCTCCTCATCTGTACTTACTTTATTTTTTCAGTCACGTTTACCTCACTTAATTTCACACAATTCGTTTCTAGTGCGCTTATCTCACTCCCTAGGTTCTATCTATCCACCACATTGTCAAACTGATGCATTTGTCAGTGATTTATTTTTTTTTACTACTATTAATTAATTTTCATTTTCATTCAGCCTGACACAGACAAGAATATTTTATTTTCCCTATTGATAACAAATAAGCTCAAACCTTTTCCCTCTTGCTCTGTCACTAGAAAACCCAATTTATGAACAGTTATTATTTTCTCAATGTTTTTTTTTTTTTTTCGAGAAATCAGAGACAGATGGGTAGGTTGGGTGCAGGGCACAGTTTTTGTATGATTAAGGTCCATGAGAACTTTGTCTACTGTTGGCTGTGTGATTCATATGATTCATGCACAGCGCTTATTCTCCCTTTCATAAATCTGCTCGGTCCGACTTTGCTCCTCCCTGAAGCTCAGATCAATGCTCTTTGGGAATTAAAAAAGACAAAAAAAAGGAAATGACATCTGTTAGAAGGTGCTAGCTTTGATTAATTGTGGGAGGAAAAAAAAAAAAACAGGAAATGAAAGCTGCCAGGGACTTTGAAAGTATTTATTTTTTTTAAACCATTTTTTCAGTATTTCATTAGACAAACATTGTCTGGCTGTCAACATGTATACAGTCAGGTCTGATTTTTGGGCACCTTGGAAAATTAAAATGAACTTTAGATAAAAGAAAAATTATTCAGACTTACTGTAATACCTGTCAAACTGTCACTGTTACAGAGTAAACTGATAGGGGAAAGAATATATATATATATATATATGGTGTTGGCTTTACCTGGGGGTCGAAAATGTGTAAAAATTAGAGAAAACAAATTAACAAACTGCAGGGCACACAAGAATCAAATTTCACTAAAGAAAATTAAAAATAACTGTATAATTCTTAATATCAAAACTAAACAAAATTAAAAACATGAATTGACAAAGCGGGGAAATAATGAAAAAAAAAAAAACAGGAAAATAAATGTTTTCTGCAGATAAATTTCTTCAGATCTGTTAGATTTTAGTCTTTATCAATTTCTTACTGTCTCTTGTAACGCATCCAGGCATTTCATTTGTTAATTAGTAGCTAATTATCATACTTTTTACATATTGTGGCTAATTTTTGGAGCCAATAATTGTTTTGTATTCCTTTTTTATCGGGCTGTAGTTTAACCATTTCTAAGATGCCAAAATGACGTGCCAAATAACTCACAAATTGTGCATTGTCTATTATTCCTAATATATTACAGTACGGAAAAAAAAAAGATTGTTGTGTTGTTTTTTTTTTTTTTGTATTCTTTGGATTTTATTCTCATTCACTTTATTTCCTTTATTCCTAATTGTATATATATATATATATATATATATATATTATAAAACCATGGATATCAATATATCCCTGATATAGATTAAACAAGACAACTTCACCTGTTACGTGTGAATTACATTGCCCTATTGCTGTGAAGACACATAGGCATCATTTTAATGCGGCAGCAGTGTAAAGCAGCACAGCAGCAACTGAAAAAAAAAAAAAAAACATGAGCGATGAGTTTCCTTATGGTTCTTTAATTAAAGAGACTAAACCTTCATTAACAGCTTAGTTCGGGTGTTACAACAGAGAACGGTTTCTTATGCATCAGATGGTCTGATATTAATTGCGTGGCATATGGGAGTATGAAAAAAAAAATAAACAAAAAAAGGAATAAATAAAAACAGGAAGATTCCACAAGAAAAAGGAGAAAAAGCTAGAGAAGCCAGACTGAGATGGTTTGGACATGTTCAGAGAAGGGACAGTGGTTATATTGAGAGAAGAATGATCTTAGAGATGGAGCTACCAGGTAGGAGACAAAGAGGAGATTGGAGGATGCAGTGAGGAAGGACATGGAGGTAGTTGGAGTTAGAGTTGAGGACAGGATACAGAAGACAGGGGGAGAAAGAAGTTGTTGACAAGACGAAAGTAAAAGAAAAAGAAAAAAAGAGAATTCAACAAGCAGATGACATATTAAAATATATTATCATAAACTAAGAGTCAGACAAAGAGCCCTGGACCTGCAAATAAAGAAGCAACACAAGAAGAAGCAACAACACACAAGTTATTATTAATTGTACATAGAATTGCACCTACTGAGACCACAGCCAGAATTTCAAGGGATGACAAACAACTAACCTTAACTCAATATATTAGATAATACATTGCCCAGAGTATTTAAATTGAAACATCAATAGTGCAGCTATAGTTCTGGAGAAAATATATTATGAACAAAATACCCAAAAAAGGGAGCAAAGAAAATACCAGAATGCAAAGGTTAAAGAAAAAAAATTCTATCTATCTATCTATCTATCTATCTATCTATCTATTGGTCAAAATGTGTATATTTACCTCATGAATATGACAAGAAAAATGCAGCTATTCCTTCATCAGAGTGGAGTTGTACATATACAGGCAGCATTGAGCTAACTTCTCTGTGGGTGATCATGAAAACTGACAGCATCCATTAAATCTTCATACTAGAATAGAAAAGGTGTTGTTTAAGGATGGCAGAACCACAGGGTGTGTGTGTGTGTGTGTGTGTGTGTGTGTGTGTGTGTGTGTGTGGAAAGAGGAGCGCTTGTGAGAGCAGTTTAAAAATAACGTCAATTTTTTTGTCTTTATTTGCAGAGAGTGGCGGCAGAACTCCTGCAATCAAGCTGGTTTCACCTTCTGTGTGTGATGTCAACATGTAACATGCCTCTCTTAAAAAAAAAAAAAAAACCTTTCTTGCTTGCCCACCTGACTTTACTTCTTCTTCTTTTCCTTTCGGCTTATCCCATTTTTCAGGGGTTGCCACAGCGAGTCAATAACCTCCATCTCACCCTGTCCTGCGCATCCTCACCTCCAACTCCAAC
>JAFBJS010001830.1:126685-137438 GCA_016785265.1 Paraplagusia blochii
GGCTGGTCTCACCACTGTCCTGTAAACCTTTCCCTTCACCTTAGCTGACACCCTTCTATCACAGATCACCCCAGAGACCTTTCTCCAGTTGTTCCATCCTGCCTGTAACAATACAGAAAATTACCACTAGGGGCACAGCTCGTTCTGACAGCACAATCAACAATTTGATGCAAGGGAACCTGAATCCAT
This sequence comes from Paraplagusia blochii, assembly GCA_016785265.1. Classification (NCBI taxonomy): domain Eukaryota; kingdom Metazoa; phylum Chordata; class Actinopteri; order Pleuronectiformes; family Cynoglossidae; genus Paraplagusia; species Paraplagusia blochii. Next base: position 126,875 of record JAFBJS010001830.1, read on the forward strand.
CAGAGTTCACAGAGAGGAAAGAAAATATGAATAAATAAAGAACTTTATTTACTATTATTTTTTTTAACACAAATGTGACTCAAATAGTTGAGTTTATTGCAGATAATTTTAGAGTCAATGTGATTTGGGTGGCAGTTGTGGAGACTGCTGCCCCTGAGACTCAGTGGCAAATAAGAAGGTGAAGATAAATATATGAGCCAATGATGAACTTGTTGATAAATTAACCGATTATTTTCAAGATTTCATACTATTCTGTTCTATTTTATATTTAATCCCAATGTTAATTTTTGATTTCAACATTTATACAGATGTGTATTCCCTTCTTGGAACAAAAGTTGAGCATCAGCAATTTAATCGTTTGTTATTTTTGTCAGATGAATTGAGTGATGTAACGCTTATCTACTGTATTTAGGCCGTCCGTTCCTTGAAGCTAACCTTTAGCAGCTGTTTTAATGTATGCTGCTCCTGCTGCACAGCAACTTAAGGTGCTGCTTTACAAACAAGACAAACATTAATCTCCTGCTCTGATGTTTTACCAGGTTGGACATTAATGCATCACTGCGTCCTGCCTCTTGGAATCAAGTCCTCATCATTAATTCAATCAAAATCATCCGCAGCATTGGCATCAGCACATTATCGGGAACAGTGAGCATCAGCATCCGCCCTTTCCTTCCAACAACCTGCGCTCCCCCCCTCCCCACCTCACCCCCTCCCCATCCCTCTAATTTTAAAGGTGAATTAAAGGAAGACGCCAAGATGAAGGATAAGCACACGTATCCATCTCTACTATCTACTACCTCTCAGAAGCTTTTTACTCTCCTCAGTAATCATGCAGCACACCTCTCATTTCAATACAGGCCTGAGTGCGCTGAGTGAACACAGCAATCTGCTCCTTCTAATGAAAACATACATTCCCGCTCCTCTTCCTGAAAGGAGGCCCCATTAGGAGACTGGGGCGCATTGATTGAAATGCTTTTAAATTTGCACAAGGCCATTAATGCAGGACGGGAGGCTTTTTGAGAGACACGAGGAAGCAAGACAATGGTACCCTGCCTACGCCAGTGGTTCAATATGTACATGGTAGTGGACATTCTCCGCTTAAAGGTGAATTATTTCCTTCTTTTTCGAAAAAAATCTGACTTTAAAAAGAATCACTTTGGGTAATTTTGAGATGTTACAATAAAATGCCAGGTCCTCAGATAAAGATGAGTCAGCACATCAGTCAGATGCACTTGTGCTGCTGGTCCATGGTGCAGAAAAGGCTGAGGACCTTTGTATTAGAGCAGAAATAGGCAAACTATGGGACATATGTCTTTTTTGTTTGTTTGTTTTTCCTGAATTATATCCAACAAAATAATCCAAATTGTGTTATTTTTATTATTGTTCTAACTCTCTGTAATGATCTAATTACTTCATTGGAGTCAAAATTCTGGGAGACTATAGCAAACGTAAAGTATGGAAATAAACACAGATTATAAATTGGATCGGACTTTTGGAGGCAGTTGGTGGCCTAAAGGCAGTGGACTTGGCTCCGCAAAGCCCCCGATTCAAATCCCCCTATGGCCTAGTTATCACTGAGGTCCATTGAGCATGACACCATCTCCACTCACAGCTCCCCTGCTGTTCAAAGCTGCCCACTATTCTCTTTGGTGATGTGTTAAATACAGAGGTCCCGTTCTGTTGTGTGCATCACAATCACCTTTCCTATAGAGGACCAAAACAGACAAGTGAGACAAACCACTGCTGACCTGTTTGAAAGTAGCAGACCACAGATTCATATGGGAAAAAAAAGTGTAAGTTTAACTAAAGTTTAACTAACTTAAGGACGCTTACAAAACTTTCTGCCAAATCATTCCATCTTTGCTGATCACTGATTGCTTTTTTCCTCTTATCTAACACCTACACCGCAGAAAATATTTTTTCTCTCACTGTGGTCAAGTTCACCAATAAAAATATATATCTCAGTTTCCGTCTGACCCTGTGTGGTGTGATGGCCACTAAGTGAACAGTGAGGTCACTTACTGGGCTTCAACTGAATAACTCCTTCCATAACCACATCTGGTTATAGGCTCAGACAACCTCTGGTCTAATGACGGGGCAGGAGGTGAATTGATTTGACATGTCTACTCTAGCTACACCATTAAGAGTCCATCTCTCAAATCCAAGTCCATGTGAAGTTAAGATGTCCACTCTCTTCATGCACATTATCAATCCTGCCATGTGACAGCAGAAAAACACCTACAGTAAATGGTCTCCGTACAGCAGAAGCGGCGAGATTTTATCTCCTTTTTTTTTTTTTTTTTTTTAAAAATTTTTCATCCCACTGATCCTGTCACGTTCATGTTTTTCACGCTTCACCCTCTGGAGGTTATCATGACTGTCGAGGTGGAAGAGCTGCAGGTTGATCTGACCCCTCAAATTCAATTACAGCCATATCAGATCCTTCTAAAGATCAACCCCAGGGACAGTAAAAATGGTCCTGTCTCATTTGGAAAATAGAGGCGTCGTTTCAGTTATGTATTCAAGGAGAGAAGTTTAGGAGGTCTTTCGACGGACGGCTTGAGATGATTATCTAATATCAGAAAGAAGGGGGTGAGATGACTGAAGACAGTGGGAGAGAGACAGACGGACACAAAGATAGAGCCAAGACGCACATCTCTGGGTCAGAAATAATACATTAGATTTGCCTCAAATTATCTAAATCACAACTTTTGGTATACAGCCACCTCAGCTCTATTCACTGACAGAAGAAAGCGTATTCTCTAGTTTTCTCTAGGAGTGGTGCGGGATGCAGACAAATCTATTTCATTATTGTTGTCGAGACCATTTGAAAAAAAAGTACAGACAAACAGGTAATCAGTGAGATATAGAAAGCTTAAGTGTTGTAATTCAATATAGAAATGTCTTTAAAGACAAAGCTGATTACTCAACCAGTCATGACCCACGGAGTAACAGGTCAACATGATGCAATGTCCAGCTGAAATCACACCTTTATTTTTTGGACTCACATATGTAACTGGTTGGGTTCTTGCAAGCGAAGGCCTATTTTTGCCAGACTTATATTAAAAAAAAAAATAAAAAAAATGGGCTCAGTATCAGTACGTTATTTCTTAAAGTGAAGTCCACCTCCAAGGATATGGCCTGATTACAGGATACAGTGAAATTGTATTTTGATGCTTGGTTTGAGGCACAGATTTTACAATAACTGGACTCAGTGAATGGGATTTTTTATAAATCTTTTATTATGTGTGGACAGAATTTCAAAATTTCATTTGTGTTGTACCCAATGTGTTGTGCGTTATCTTAATAAACTATTACCCATATTGTATTATGTGGTAAGTTTATCAGGAGAGACCCAGTAATCTTGTTAGAGTTACAGGGAATTTTTTGCACAAATTCATTCTGATCCTGTGTGTGTCTTCACTAACTACACAACAAGACACAACACTGAGGGAAGAACAAATCCGATTATCTTGAGGTGGCATCATCCTTTCACAAAAAAAAAAAAAAAAGTGATACTTTCATTAAAGAATAATGCCAAACTTTACGTAAAGCTTATAACAAACAAAAATCCACTTCAAACTTGTGCATTGAGACACCAAGTGGAAGCCTTGATGTCCTTATCTGACCAGTCGAAACAACACACAATGCACTAATTGAGTGTCCTTTATACACATTGGCTGAGGTTTAGCTGATAATTCTTTCACAATGACTGTTGGTTATACAGTCAATGTATTCTGATTGGAAAAACTGAGTCTGAACATTACGATTCTTTGATGATAGCTCTGATACTCTCTTGAAGACTAGTTTTATTCACTCCTTTATAATTGGTAAATAAGCCACAAAAGACAGACAGTAGCACCATGGACAGAGGCAGAAAGGGAGGAGGGAGGCGGCTGTATGGGAGTTGGAGTGGAGTTAATCTTACTGTCTGAGAAACAAACTCCAAAACAAACTCTAGGTGCAGCAGTGAATATGGATCTAAAGCTGCAGCACATCGGAGACAAAAACTCCAGGATACCTTCAGCAACCATTCTCACCAATTACACACATTTCCCGGGGTGAATTATAGGTTTATGATGAAGTCTGTCAGGATTAGAAAATTCCCTATTATGTACTCTGGTAGTAAAAGATCCAACAGTGCCAGTTTAGTCACATTCACATTCATTCAGCTCTATTTTCCCCCAAACTTAAAAAAAACATTTTTTTTTCCGAAGTTTAGGCAACGACACACACTGACTCAACAATCCCACCTTGGCTTAATAACAGAAATATTAAGCAAGAAGTTGTCGCTTTTTTTTTTTTTTTATCTTGATTCTATATCTTCTTTTTTTCCTGGTTATTTTCCAATTGTCTTTGTTATAGAGATGTCTGATATCCAAGCACTTCATTTCCGATATTAACCGATACCGATATATGCAGGTGATTTCTCCTAAAATAGGTCGATGCCAGAATAAAGGCTTTCTATAGAAAACTGTGTACAACATAAACACACTGCATCAATATAATAACATAATATAATAACAAATAAATTACAGAAAAATGCATCGTCACATTTTGACATGTCATAGCATGGCTGGAGAAACTCCACACGTTTAGTAAAACCAGCGTCTTGAACGGGAGAGAACGACTGGTTTTTCCAGAACGACGAACTCCATAATCTTTGTCTGATTCCTTTGACTCTTGACTGTTCTTTATTGTATCTAACGTTGACTCTTTGAGATACAGCTGCGTTGTTCCATTCCGTGTTATTTTTCTTTCATTCGCTGCATAAAAACACCTCATGATAAAGGCGTTAATCTCAATCAGGATTAAAATCTTACCACACGGCCTTGCGTGACCAGCTTCTTACAGTCATTATGAATTGCATTTTTCTTATCCATAAAACTCCTCGGACTTAGCTCCAAGGACCACGCACATTTACTGTAGTATCAATCATTGTTGTCCCTTAAAGATGACATCATTTATCACGTGCAAGTGTCAGAAGGAAGTCCAGTATTTGCGAAGACTGCGTCTTTGCAGCATTGGATTTTCAATATCAGTGGAAAAACGGATACCAATATGCTCTGATATTGAAAAGGTTGCTGATATTGGCCCGATAATATTGGTCCACTGATCAGGAATGAGACAGGAAGGTTTGAAGAAAAAACTAGAGAAGCCAGATTAAGGTGGTGTGGACATGTTCAGAGGAGGCACACTGGTTATATTGGCAGAAGGTAGAAGAGGTGGAGCTACCAGGTAGGAGATGAAGAGGAAGGCCAAAGAGAAGGTTTATGGATGTAGTGAAAGAGGACACCGAGGTGGTTGGAGTTAAAGTTTGGGGATACAGAGGACATGGTGAGATGGAAACTAACTGTGGCAAGCCTTGAAAAAGGGACAAGCCAAATAAAGAAGAATATTGGTCCACTGATCCCTACTTTGTTGTCTTTCCACCCCATTTATCTAGGATTATTTAAGAAATGTTTGAAATGTTTCTGATTTTTACCCTCACCCTTATTCTCTAAATGTGATTTATTTAACTATTTTTATTATATTTTGTATATTTTCCAAAAAATGTGGCTGTATCTGCAAAATATTACCTGAGCTAAAGACATACCATAGAAGACCAAACATACTGTACAAGAATTCTGTGCTCTTTAACTATCAACTATGCTCTGCTACTCTGACAACTTTGAATGGTTATTCTGTTTTCTTTTAAACAAAGCTTTAATATATTCTGTGGACAGCTGAGAACTGGGTACTATTTTTAACCATCAAATCAAAGAAAAAAAAAAAAAAACTACTTGACACCTTTGTCCTATATAAGAAAACTCCCACTTTAAAGTTCTTTAAATTGCCTATTTTACTTTATGCCACCCTCACACCTATAGTCTGGAATTGTCTGGCGAACCATATGGGGCACCATCAGGCCTCAGCTCCTCATTGTAGGAGGTGAAGATATGTGAGGGCTTGGATGATGAAAGCAGTTGGAACCGGCAATTTTCCTTCAACCATCATAATTATAATCCTTTTGCACTGTGCCATCAAGTGTATTTGTGTGATTGAGACTCAGCCGCTTAGATGGGGAGAGAGAGTGAGTGAGTGAGTGATTGAGTGCATGGGGGAGACAGAGAGAGAAAATAACCAGAGCGGGTGTTGATGGCTGTGTATATCATTGTCTTCAAATGTAACTAAGTCGAGCGTGAACCAAATTTCTTCCAGCAGCCACATAAAAACCCAGCAATAATCCTACCCTGAACAAAAGACATGGCACAAGCCGGATATGGGAGCTCATTTCAGAAATACTCATTACCCAGGGTTGAGCAGAACTACTCAAATGTCTCATTTTTCAAGATTAGAAATGACCATAATTGTGGTGAACTCTTTTTGGCTTCTCACTGTCACAAAGACAGTGGTAGATGGAGACGGACAGGGACGTTTCTACTGGGAAAAAAAGTCTATTGCCATTCTTGTTTCATAGACAGTGAGAGACAGAGGCCTATAATAAGCCCTATAATTACTGCAGGACTTATTGAATGCAACCAAGAATGTAAAATATTAAAAACAGCATCTTCCAAATGACATCTCGCTAGAATGATTTTGCAAACAAGAAAATGGGATGGATGCAGAACCTTGAAGTCTTTATGTGTCTTATAAGTAAATTGTGTTCCATGTAAAAAAAAGACAAAGCAACAAAAATACTTCTTCCTCTCCAACACACCAGACAACATTAACTTTTTTTGCGAAGTACTAACACCACTGGAAAATATTAAAACGTTTCTAAATGCAAACAATTTATTCCAAGATACAAGCAAGCAACTGCTCATCCAAGCTTCGCCTCCTCCACTACCCTCCACCCTTGTCTCGGTCTCAGTGTTTGTTAGAATGTGAGTACAGTACTTTCTCGCCTCGCCTGATCCCAGGTCAGCTGGCAGCCTCTGCCGACTGATCCCAGGTGAGTCGGCAGCCTCTGCCACCAGCTTTCGCACGCCGTCTCGCACATTCACTCTCTCAGCATTTGCCATTGAGCGCCGTCTATGAACCCTTGGGTTTGTGTTATTGAAATATGGAGCAAATATTGTGGAAGCATAATAACCACAGACAGTTTGTGTGGGTTGTGCAGACTCCCTGTTTAAGTCTAGAGTGAACATGAAACTCAGAAATACAAAAACAAAAATAAAAATGATGACATGTTCCCGAATTAAAGATTAGTAACTTCCTTTTATTATATCTTCAAAATAGCTAAACAAAATACAAATGTGTATTTGAATATGTTTAATATTCACATTAATCATAGTGTATATCCAGCCACTGCACATCAACGTAATACAGAAGGATATTGGGCAGTGGCCTAGTGGTTAAGGAAGCAGACTTGGGTCCGCAAGGTCCCTGGTTCTAATTCCCCTACCGCCAAGTTACTGCTGAGGTGCCCTGAGCATGGTATCGTCCCTACACACTGTTCCTGGGCGCTCATTAGCTGCCCACTGGTCACTTTGATGATGGGTTAAATGCAGAGGTCAACTTTCATTGTGCGCTGTGGTGTGAATCACAACGTCACAATGACAAAAAAAAGGAATTTAATCTTTTAATCTTAATTAAAAGATTTAATCTTAATCTTAATATTGCTGCTTCTGCAGACTGAATGAATGATCGCTTTTAGAGGAGGAGAAACCTACTCCCCTGGAAGTGCTCAGTCGTATTCATCTAAGCATAGGTTTTGATAGAGCTCCAAACTCGGGGTAACGTCAAATTTCTACTCCAAAATATTAAAAACTAATAAAATGTGATTATGAATGAAATAATTCTCATTAATCTAGGAAAGGAAATGAAAGCAAACTTCTTTTTATTGTGATATGGTGATCCACACCACTGCACACAATGAAATGTAACCACTACATTTAACCAAAAGTGAACACACACAGGGCAGCTTCAAGCACCTGGGAAGCAGTGAGTGGTGATGGAGCCACGGTCAGTGGACCTCAGTTGGAACTTGGCAGTCGGTAGAATCAAACATGGAACCCTCTGGACACATGTCCCATTCCTTAACAACTGACACCATCTAGGTCATGATAGCCAAAAATTATAGTACTAAGTCCAGTCGCTTACAATTAAACTGTTTGTGTTATTGGTTATTTTATTGTGAAAAATCCAACTAAGGTACGATGTACTAGGGGAAGCATCTGCGGAACAGATTGCGATCGTTGGTTGGGTTCCTGCTGTATATCTAGTAAGGAACCAAACATCTCTGAACAAGGCAATTTGTCTGTTGTTTATCGTGTCAGACCCTGTAGTAAAATCAAGTCTTAATGTGGCAATGACTGAGTGACATTCGGACGCATCAGTCGTGACCTATGGTATTAATAATGTTTTACAGGCTTTCTCCTCTGAAACACAACCATAAATCCAGACACTATCACACAGAATCAGTGCAGCTTTCACTGTGTTGTAACAGTACCAGGAACCAGACTCTGGTAAAGCCACGTTCACTGCGTCTAAGAGGTTTTTTTTTTTTTTTTTTTTACAAGGCTCTACCTCTTAAAAATTTTAACCCCACAGTTGTGGCCCACATTTGGCATTAACATTTATGACCGACACAAGTTAATTAAACCTGACCCGTTCGTTCGGATTTCACCAATGCAAACAGAGACATTATTTTTTTTTTTTCTCCGTGTGGGGCAATTTTACGGACTGTAGTGAAACCTGACAGGATGAATTAAAACACATCTGCCTCTGATATTATGACACTTTTAAAGCTGATGCTGAAGAGAAGAGCAGGTAAACAAACTCCCTCGACCACCCACAGGCCTGGCTCTGATCCTTCCGAACTGATCTTAATGACTCGTGTCCTGTGCTGGGACTGTTTGCATGAACGTGGGAGTTGAGATAATTGCCCAGTCATTAGACAACTCCACATTGTTTCATTAGGATTCTAACTGTGAGCTGATATGTAGAAAACACTCCTTGCAACACGTCTGGTTAAGATTATCAACTAGTGTAAATTGATGTAATTTTATGGAGATATAAAACTTTACACGATGGATTAATCAATTTATAAGGAATCATTTGAATTAAATTGTAAATGTATTTATCTAAATTTGCAAATTTTGTGTATTTCAAATGAAGTGGCTGCTAAACAATACACTTGCTTACCGTTTGTAAACCTTTTGTGCATTTAGACACATATTAAACCCCATAAGTATAGACCAGAGGTGGGCCAGAGGTTCCCGAATTAGACACAGGGGCTGAGTCAAGAGCAAAAAGATGGAACTTTTATAGAACTACGATAAATAGCAGGTAAAACTAATGTATAAAATGCTAAACTTCTTATTAACGTTCTTGTCTCATCTATTGGAGGAAAAGACAGAAGTACAATGATAATACAAATCAATTATTTAATTTGGACAAGGCATAAGGGCCGCATATGGCCCCCGGGCCTTAGTTTGTCCATGCCTGGTGTAGACCAATAGCAAGATTAAGTGTTTTGAATAAATTTGAGAATGAAAGGAGTTCAGTGCCACAGTCCAAGTCACTGTGAAAGGGTCACGGTCAAGTCTCTGCCTTGCATTTCAAGTCACAATACTTAAGGCTGATTGGATCAGTTTCACTAGATTGGATTAAACCTGGTTTCATTCAAAAGTTTCACTTTGGTACTTTTAACTAGCCACAGAACTCCTGTTACTAAAGCTCACTGAATCAAATTGTTGCACTTCAAGACCAATTTGTGCAGGTAAAGCTTAAGTCAAGATTTGAGAAGATGTTTTTAACATGAGGTTATATTGAAAGCACATCATGATAAAACAAATTAGATGCTACCAATGGGCGTATGTTGGTAGTTAAGGATGATAAAAAGAAAAGATATTTTTTAGGAGAGAGTAGGATGAAATGAGGTCATTAGTGGAACAACACACACACAAAGGTTTTGAGAAAAAGTAAGTGAAGCCAGATTACAATGGTTTGGACATGTTCAGAGGAAGGACAGTGGATACATTGATAGAAGAATGATCCTAGAGATGGAGCTACCAGGTAGGAGATAAAGAGGAGATTGATGGATGCAGTGAGGGAGGACATGGAGGTAGTTGGAGTCAAACTAGAAAATACATAGGATGAGGAGATGGATAACGATTATTTGCACATCCCTTAAATAAGTGACAGGCCAAAAGGAAATGAAGAACATTTCACCAACACAAATTAAAATTAAAGTAAAATATATTTGCAAACAAACTTGCAACAAACCAGTTTTGGGTTAACAAACTCAGACCTGCACTAGAGTTGCTTGTGCTATTCTTGGGATTCTAAGACCAAGTCACTCCAAGCTTGTTTGAAATGACAACATGGTTCATATGTCTAATGCATCCCTACACAATACAATATCTATGCATACAATATCTAATCCACCAGTGCTGCAGCACACACTAGTGGATTAGTTTTTTAATTCTTGTCCAAAAGCAAACTTTGCTGATCTTCCTTTGGACAGTTTTTGGTAATCAGTTGCGAAGGAGTCACCCATTCTAGCCAACAATGCCAACAAATATTTCTGTCTCAGATCACCCACAATGCTTTAGCATAAAGGTCTAGACCAGAGATG
>JAFBJS010001831.1:2884-16795 GCA_016785265.1 Paraplagusia blochii
TCTAACGTCATCCTTTCTAATCTGATCGACCTTCTCCCTGTTGGGAGCTGACTCCTCATTCCTACGCTCCCTATCATTTTCCTCATTTAACAACTCCTCAAAGTACTCACTCCATCTTCCCAGCACACGTTCCTCACAGTTGATAACATTTCCATCTCTATCCTTAATTAATCTCACCCGCTGCACCTCCTTCCCAGATTGTTTTCTCTGCCTTGCCAATCTGTATAACTCTTTTTCTCCTTCCTTCGTGTCCAACCTCTCGTACAACTCACAATTCACAAAAATGATAGAAACTGAATAGATAAAGGAAAAGGAGGAAAAACCCAAATGAAATATCACTATTAGTACTAGTAAGTACTAATATCTACTATACTAGTATCACTAGTACCCAATTTTGTGCCGCTAGTACCCGAGTGTGCAGCAATCAATCAATTCTCCAGGTCTATTGAACACAAATTCAGACAACATAAACAATCTCTGGATATCGTTAGGCCTGTATACTGTACAGTAGATAGTGAAACACAAAACTGGCAATCCAGTGTGTCTAATATATATATTATCAGACACACATATATAGGAAAAAAAAATAGTCCTTATAACACACAAGTTGCTAAGAAAAGGCAGAATCACAATGATCAGCGCTTCAGTCGCTGATGTGACTTTCAGTAACTTTCAGTTAAAGTTATGTTTTTATTGCCTTTAATCCTTGATGCCTTCTTGACAAAAAAATGAAACAAAAGATAATTAAACCTACTAAAAACTCAATAACTAATGGTTTCTCTACCAAAGTGTTTTTGTGAGTGTCCTCTGAGACAAAACTCAGCCCTACCCTCCTTTTCACCCGCATCAGTCCCACTCAAAGTGCCTACAAAGTTTGTAAATTGCATGGCTTTTGTCCAGTTCACCATCCTTCTTGAAAAATACTCAAAAGATTTCCAATGCAGATTAGATTTTAGAATTTAGATTTGTATTTCCCCTTTATATAAACTAAACTAAAACTAAAAAAAGACTGTCAGCTGTATAGTGATGTTGAAAGCGGAGTTGCAAATTTTTATTGAAGTTTCAAAAAACAAATTGAACTGGACCGAATCAGATAAAACTGGATCAATCGTTTAATATTTTTTTCATGAATTGTTCCTGAATCGGATCGTAGCCTGTGAATCGAGATATGAATTGGATCATTTTGTGAGTGAATCGTCACACCCCTAATATATACATAAGTGTCGACATTCTAGTGGGTGGGAGCTATCAATGCAGCAGCTATGTGTACGTGTATGTGTGGGCTTCTTGCTGCAAAACAATTATTGGCCATAAACCCAAACTTTGGACTGTTTTAAGTGCATTTTTACCGATTGGGAATTTATTGACCTATACACACAGTCACAGACCAAAAGACGATTCAAACCAATTTATCTTTAATGTACACTGAGGTCAATAAGTATTTGATCGTCCTTTGATTTTGCAAGTTCTCCCACTTAGAAATCACGAAAGGGTCTATAATCCCCTCATCGTAGGAGCATCTCCACTGTGAGAGACAGAATTAAAAAAAGAAAAATGAAATCACATTCTATGCCTTTTTAAACAATTTATTTGTATATTACTGTGTCAAGTATTTGATCACTTGCTTATATAGTACAACTCCATTGTGCTCATGATAGTTAGTAGCTAGAAGTTAGTTGCACCTGTTTGAGGTCATTAGCTTTCATAAAGGCTCCTGTGCACCCCACAATAAGTCAAAAGTATAACTACTAACATGGGCAAAACCAGAGAGCTGTCAAAAGACACAAGAGACAAAATTGTAGACCTTCACAAAGCTGGAAAGGGCTATGGGGCAATTGCCAAGTAGCTTGGTGAGAAAAGAACAACTGTTTTTGCAATTGTCAGAAAATGGAAGAGGCTAATGATGAGCGTCAATGGGGTATCAATGATATTAAGGAAGGTGAAGAATCAGCCCAGGATGACATGGGAGGAGCTGGCCAATGACCTGAAAAGAGCTGGGACCTCCATTTTCAAGGCTACTATCAGTAATACACTGAGACGTCACGGTTTAAAATCATGCAGCGCACGGAAGGTTCCCTGCTGAAGTCAGCCTGAAATTTGCCAATGACCATCTGGATGGACCAGAGAAGTCATTGGAGAAAGTCATGTGGTCAGATGAGACCAAAATAGAACTTTTTGGTCTTAACTCCATTCGTCATGTTTGGAGAAGGAGGGGTTTCATCCCAAGAACACCATAGCTACCGTGAAGTATGGGGATAGAAGCATCATGCTCTGAGGGCGTTTTTCTGCACAGGGGACAGGACGACTACACTGTTTTAAGGAGAGGATGAATGGGGCCGTGTATTGAGATATAGGGCAAAAACCTCCTTCCTCAGTCAGAGCACTGAAGATGGGTCGTGGCTGGGTCCAACATGACAACCACCCGAAGCATACAGCCGGTGAAAACCAAGGAGTTTCTCCGTAAGAAGCATATCAAGGTTCTGGAATGGCCTAGCCAGTCTCCAGACCTAAATCCAATATATCTCCAAACCTGACAGATCCAGAGAAGATCTGTATAGAGGAATATGCCGAAATCCCTGCTGCAGTGTGTGCAAACCTGGTCAAGAACTACAGGAACCGTTTGACCTCTGTAATTGTTAACAAAGGCTTGTGTACCAAATTTTAGAATTGTTTGCCCCAAGTGATCAAATACTTATTTGACACAGTAATATACAAACATTGTTTAAAAAGATTATACAATGTGATTTCTGGATTTTTCTTTTTCTTTTTAAGATTCTGTCTCTCACAGTGGAATTGCACTTACAATGAAGATTTTAGACCCTTCCATGATTTCTAAGTGGGAGAACTTGCAAAAATCAAAGGGTGATCCAATACTTATCGACCTCAGTGTATACAGTATGTGTGTGTGAATTATTATTACGTTTCTTTGGGATCCGACAGCACTTCTGCTGTTTTTATGTCCTGAAATCCAATGGTTACTATCAGACTATCTTATGGAATAATTAGCCCACTACTAGTTAATCATAATGCTCCAAAGGTGGCTAGTAATGAGTTGCATTAACTCTGTTACAGATAAAATAAATCAAAATAAATTACTTGCAGTATTGTAATAGTTATACTATGAGTATTCACTTGAGTAGCTTTATATAATAGAAAAGCTAATTTTACTTCATTACTGTCACAACTATCTTGGAGGCTTGGCGTGGAAGAGGTTAGAAACCAGATGATATCGACCTCCACTGGGGCGTGGGCTGGAGGTGCGTCGTTGACCTCCACTGGGGCGTGATCTGGAGGTGCGTCGTCGACCTCCGCTGGGGTGTGGGCTGGAGGAGCGTCGTCAACCTCCGCTCGGGGCGTGGGCTGGAGGAGCGTCGTCGACCTCCGCTCGGGGCGTGGGCTGGAGGAGTGTCGTCGACCTCCACTGGGGGCGTGGGTTGGAGGCGCGTCATCGACCTCCACTGGGGGCGTGGGCTGGAGGTGTGTCGTTGACCTCCACTGGGGTGTGGGCTGGAAGAGCGTCGTCGACCTCCACTGGGGCGTGGGCTGGAGGAGCGTCGTCGACCACTGCTGGGGTGTGGGCTGGAAGAGCGTTGACCTCCACCGAGGGCTGGAGGTCCTAGCCCCTTACTCCTGTCCACGGCCAGACTCAGCTCAGCCATTGACCGATCGATGGAGCAGAAGTGGGAACCTGGGGAGCACCTGCAACAACCCCCGGAAACCTCTGAAGAGGGTCTGCTGCTGGCCCAGGAGCTGGAGAACCTGCTCCCCCTTTAAGGGACGTCTCCAGACATCCCTAATAAGAGTAAGGGTGGGAGGGAAAAACTGTCCGTAATGGTTTTAAAGAACTCCAGGTGGATGGGGAGTTAGCAGCAAACAAAGCAATCCAGTCTGTTGGGGTTTTTTTTTGCTTGGCTCATTCTGTCACAAGGCGTGACAGGAGGCGTGGCGTGGTAGAGGTTAAGATAGATGTACAAACATCAAAGTACTCACAACAAGAAACATCTATGATCTCACCAGAAACATTGAGCACATGCACAGTGCAAGACTCAGTGAGGGAGAGGGGTATATATACACAGGGCACAGGTGACACAAGTGAGACAAATGACAGAGATACAGGTGAGCGTGATCACAATTACGACCAGACAGCAGGAAGGGGAGACAGACAATTGCATCCCCGCTTCTACTTCCTTTCTCTCCACCGCCTTTTGCGTCTGCTGGGTGGGCTGGCCATCCACGGAGACCCCGGTGGTCTCACTATGTCCTCCGGTATTTTATGTGTCCTCTGGTAATCACCAATAACACAGAGATTGTGTCTGAGACTTGATTAGTTTAACAGTCAGTATTCACCACAGCAATGTTTAAACCAGCCAACATGCTGCGTTCTATAGACTCAGAGGCTTTAAGCCCTACACACAACCATCCATTAATCCATTATTAGATGGCAATCTCCACGACAACCACACAAATCAGAGTGGAGTGCAGCCCCTGGTAAACCTTCTTTCAGCATCTGAGGCCACTGGAAGGTATCTCCCAATCAGGGATTCAATATTGCCCAGGATGTGAAACCTGGAGTTCCACACCAGTCAGGAGACATTGAATCTGGGCTAAATATCCACCGCTGCACACATTCTCTTCTTTACTTTCACCCTGTCTCCTTTCCAGGGGCTGCCACAGTGAATCAAAATTTACCATTTTCTCCAGTTCTACTTCGGATAACTACCTGGTAGCTCCACCTCTAGCATTCTCTCCAACGTATACACTGTCTTTTCTCTGTCCCATCTCAATCTAGCGTCTCTATCCTTTTTTCTAAACTTTCCTGTCTGTGTTGTCCCTCTAATGAGCTCATTCCTGATTCTTCTAAAGAAAATCTTAGCATTGTTAACTCGGCCAACTCTAGCTCTGCCTTCTGTCTATTGGTAGTGTCTCTAACATCATGTCCGGTCTCACAACTGCCCTGTAACCTTTCCCTTCACCTTAGTATCTAAACACTAAATGTACGGAATGCACAATGAAACATTTTCTGACCTTCTCAGTACTTGTTCAATATCCTCAAGGCAAATGGTGCTACTATAGTTCTCTTTCTAGGCATAAACACATTCTGTTTTTCGAAAATCTTTATTTCCTGTCTTAGCCTGGCTTCAACTGCACTTTCACAAATATGCGTCATATTTCTCATAAATTTTATCCCTCCTTGTAGCTGTTGCACCCTTCATGTAGGATATACACTTTTCCTCCACTCATCCTGCATATGTCAGTAGTTTCAGGCCTATCCTTTCTACGTTCCCTTTTTCCTTATTCAGCGACTCTTTGAAGTACTGCTTCCATTTTACAGCACATTTTCTTTACTGGTAATTACATTTCCATCTCAGTCATTAATCAACATCACCTGCTGCACATCCTTCCTTGCTTGATTTTGCCTTGAAGGTCTGTACAATTCCTCTTCTCCTTTATTTGTGTGTAACCTCTCAAACAACTCTTGATATGCCCTTTGTAGCTGATATGTCACTGTTCCATCTCTTCTTCACTAATCTCTTTCTCTTAGCACTCCCCGGGAACCTCATCATTCAACCGTCACATCTCTTTATGTACCTTCCTCTGTCCAGAGGACTTAGCAACTTTCTACCTTTCTCCCCAACAGTGATGTGCAGTAAGGATATGTCTGGTGAGGTACTGACGTCATCACACTCAGACTCACAAATGTATAAACTAGGGGTCGGCAACCCGCGGCTCCGGAGCCGCATGCAGCTCTTTAACACATCCCTAGTGGCTGACTGGATATTTTTGAAAAAAAAACGTGTAAAAATAGAAAATGGACTGAAAGGACATCAAAATGAAACAAAAATGCATTGTAAACCCGGTGAAACACTTGAGTCCACGGTACAATTGTCCAAGTAGGCGAGACTTTTCTGATTCTGCGCTGCCAGAGTTGTTTGAGAGCCTTTCAAGACATTTACGCAAACTGCTTGACGCCACCATGTAGTTTTACCATGGACATTTGGACTTCAAACGTGAGCTCAGTGTCAACATTGAGCCTGACACCTCAATGGCTCGATGATGATTTTCAGCTATATCAAGTTAATCTCCACTGTGTTGTGTGTTGACAGTAAAAATCAGTTCAGGGGCCACTGTTAAAACTATTCATTATTTTTGATGTTTTATTCTCAACCCAAGCAAATATGATGTCTATGTATGATTCTTATTATTTCTTAGATAGAACATCGGTATCAGAAAAATTGGTTTTGGCAGGTCAGTCCACCATAAACCAGAAATCGGCATTTCACCCTTTTTATGTTTTTTAAAAACACAATATTTCCATCAAAAATACTATGCTGATTAATATTTGTTTAATTCTATTTATTTTACTCATTTAATAAATGAATAATAATAAATGTTTTTGATTTATTTTGATAACTGCAGGCTGAAGGTTATTGGACTATGTGGCTCAGATAAGGAGGAAAGAGGAGAGTTGTACATTATTGAGGTTTGAAGAGGACTGTATTTTATTTCCATACTAAGGTCTGAAAAGCAGCAGGAACACTCAAATTAAAAAATAGCACCAAAATCTGTATACGTATTGCTTGTAATTCTATAATTTAATCGAGGCAACAAAACATAAAACAGTAATATTGTAATGGAGGTTAAACTTGAAGCACCAAATATTGCACAGCAGTGTGTTCACATGGTGTATCACTCTCCCCAGGATGTGCTTCAAGGAAAATAAACATTTATTTATTAATGCTCGTGCTCATAGTGCTTAGTTATTTTAAAAATAAGCTATATAGCTAATATACTGAGAGCCTTTGTTGTCTTCATATTAGTTTGATATAAGGCTTTTAATGTTTTGTGGCTCCCAAAAGATGTGTTTCGTTTTTTTTGGGCCAATATGGCTCTTTGAACATTTTGGGTTGCGGACCCCTGGTATAAACCATACAGCAGTGGTCCCCAACCACCATGCCGCGCACCCGTCTGTGGTTCAATTAGTACTGAGCCCCATAGAGACAATACTTAACATATACTGTTTCCGTTTTATTTATTATTTGACGCTGAACTGTGTTTTATTCTTAAAGACCACTGGATCACATTTGTCTATGACCCTCAATCTATATTCTGTTCTGTTTTAGTTACATCTATTACGTTTTTAATAATAAAATGGCTGGGACTTCAGAACTACTACAACTGCTGTGAGCTCATTGTCAGGTTAGATTTTAAACTGTGTAGTTTAGTAATATTAATGGAGTATTTTCTTAGGATAACTTCACTACAACAAATTAAGTCAATATTCATACTGGCACATTTTATATTCACATAACCTTAAATACATAAATGTATCCATTTATAAAATCCCTACTCACATCTGTGCCCACTGTATGTTTTCAGTCTTTTCAGTGTGGAGAATGACTGCTCTCCACACTGACTGCTACTTTTGTCACTGGAACAGTGAGCCCAAGCTGAAGTAACTTTGTCAGGAACAGTTTCAATAAGATCCTTCTGGGCCAAAAAGCTGAGAAGTTGTCTATTTAGGATTTTGTGGGATACATTCTTCCCTCACCTTTGATGATTTATACAGTCAAACAAGATCCTGCAGTTACACATGGTTCTCCTGCCATGGCACCACAGGACTTTGCACAGAGATTATAGAAAATGTTACATACATACAGTTGTTGATAATTAAAAAAACACTGTGCATTATATATATCAGCTGAAATAATTAAATTTAATTCCAAAAGTGCTGGAACATTTTAATAGCAATATAAAATCAGCCTGCATAGTCATTGTGTACTGACTGCTTGTCTCTTTTGCGTATTTGAATTGTAGATGGGAAAATTCAGCTATTTTGAAATTACATTTAAAAGAACTTTAACACATAATAAATTTCAGTTATATTTATTTTTGATTATATATTTCCATGATGACATGTGAGGTTGTGCCTCAACCTTATCGCACCCCAAAACTTTTCTTACTTCCACCTTGAATTTTTCACATTGCCCTTTCTATAGTTTACACCACTCACCTTTACGTCAACAGGCACACTACCATCCTATGCTTTTTGGGTACACTCCCACCAGCAATAACCTTACACTCTCTAATCTTTCTCAGATTTCCTACACAGAAAACAATCTACCTGTGCTTCTCTCTCTTTTGGAAATAGGTACCACTACCATTTCCATCCTCTTTGCAAAATCTACCACTGCCTGTCCTTCCAAGTTTTTTATCCCTAATGCCAAACCAACTCATTTCAACTCACTTCCTTCACCTCTTCACCTCTGTTCCCATCTCCAACAGTAATATTTCCCTTGCATTGATTGCATAATCAGTGTTATAAACTGAATCGTACAGGGAACTGCAGGTAAAACCTAAAAGCATGATTCTTGACAAACATGAACAAATAGACCTAAAATTAGGCTAAGCAACTAAGAACACAGGTCAGGCATGGAAGTGACATAAGCTACACAGAACAGACTTTTATTGGACAGACGCTAATACGGTGTGACACCCACCTGTGAGTAGAGACCAGGGAGTGTCACCTGGAATACATGAATGTGTATGTGCATGGCTAATAAGCACTGAAAACATAGTACCAGCACAGTGTACCATAGTGTGTGAGTTGGCCAATCTGACTTGGCAATTAATGGAGAATACCAAATATATTGGTCAGACGATATTAATGAACATCCCAATATTGGAATAATTAAGATATTGATTTATTGAAGAAAACTGCTGAATCATGATCGAAATGGGGGGAGTTGTATGAATTAACCAGTTTCCTGTAGTAGACACTGATAATATCTTGACTTGTATTTTAAAATACTAAACATACTTCTATACTTTTAGGTTTTTCCACATTAAGGCATTGTCATCATTCTCAAAGCTGATTCTGAAATTAGCTTTATGCTGCTCTTTGCTCTGAATTCTGCTACAACTATTGGGTTATATGGCTATGGCTTTTTAAAACTGTCCATTGATTTGAACATGTTTGAGCTCAACAGGAAATGTCCAGAAGGATTTGACTGCCTCAAAGTAGGAAGAAATCCAAACTATGGCTACACCAGCTTCGATAGCTTTGGCTGGGCATTTCTGTCTCTTTTCAGACTCATGACACAAGACTGCTGGGAAAAACTCTTTCATCAGGTGAATTCATAAAAAAAATGAATGGTCTAATAATCTTTTAGAATGTTTTATATTGTAACGTGTTACAGAGATATATCATTATTTTAACTTGAAATGTATCACTCTTAGACTTTGCGCTCAGCTGGAAAGGCCTACATGTTTTTTTTCGTGTTGGTTATCTTCCTGGGCTCTTTCTACCTGGTCAATCTTATCCTGGCTGTTGTGGCAATGGCCTATGAGGAGCAAAATCAGGCAACCATAGCAGAGTCTTGCCAGAAGGAAAGAGAGTTTCAGTCTGTTGTGGAGCACCTCAGAAGAGAACACAGAGTAGGCTCTTTGCACCAAGAAATTATTGATCAGAGTAACCGCTTACAACTTGAAGAGTAACATTTTTGTCTATTTGCAGTTGGCAGCAAGGAGACAAGCCCAGATGAGAAACTCTGTTTTATCTACTGAGTATTCCCCAACATGGGTGAAGACAGAAAGTTCAAGAAAAAACAGCAGCAGCAGCAGAAGAAAAAAGTCTTGTGGGATGTTGTCAGATGAAACAGTGAAGGAGACTCGAGAGGAGACTTTTGACCATGAACCAACGGTATTATTACATTTTGTAAAGAACAGAGTTTGAGGCCCTATCGGCATAAGGACATTAATATAAAATTTTGATAACTTTTCTGCAGTTTTTTTTGTGATTGTTTGTCTTTGTTAAAGGCAAACAAACAACACATATTCATTACTTTGAGGCAGAGCAATGCCATAAATGGCTTCACAGTTTCTGCACTTAAGCCTAGAAAATTACATTTGAAATTCATGGTCTGGGTCTTGGGCAGTAATGTACCCTCTCTGTCTTTGCAGCCTCGTCTTTCACTGCTATCTGCCCACCCTTTGCTGGCCACGCTCTCATCTCACCCGCTAAGCACCAGTAGAGCTAGCCGAACCAGCATCTTTAGCTATATCCAGACACGAAACAACTCTGAGCTTGAATTTGAAGGTAATGAGAATTTTGTTCAACAAGATGCCTTCAGAAGTCGGACAAGCTCAATAGCAACACCATGGACAAGGAGGACAAGTAGTTTTGATGTCAGTGGGCGAGTGAGTATTTCCCTGGAGCAAAGTGGAGTTGCTACTCTACGCCATCATACCCCCATCTCTATGCTTAAATGCAACATTGAAAGGATCAGAGAACGCACAGTGACTATTAAAGTGCTACAAAAAGTGCATGTTTCTAAAAATGTATTACTCTAATCTAGACTAAACTTCACTCTGGAGTACAAGTCACACCAACTAAAAAGAAGAGAAAAGCCCCATATGAACCTACAAGAATACCATTTTGTGACAGAGTGAAAAATGACAGAGCAATATATATACTTTAATATAAACCAGCCACTAGGGATCACATGCCAGTGTTTTTTTAGTGCCAGTCCCAAGCCCAGACAACAAAAAGATTTCCGTACCGGATCGGTCCAGGCCCGGGTTAACAATGACCACCAACAGTGTTGTTAACCTACAGGGTACTGTTTGAAGTTGGAATACAGTTGGTCGAAGACAAAGAAGAAGAGGAGGGTGATTGATTAAGACAAAAAGGGAAAAGATGAAGGTTATAAGTGTTAGTCTGAAAGTGAGAACTCTTAATGTAGGCGCAATGATAGGCAAAAGTAGAGCGCTATCTGACATGATGGAGAGAAGAAGAGTAGTGATATTGTGTGTAGACCAGGTGGAAGGACAGCAGGGCTAGAAATATTGGAGGAGGTTACAAGTTATTTTATCGTTGTTTGATTGGGAAGAGAAATAGACTAAGGTTGATCATTATGGAAGAGTATGCTTTGAATGTGGTGGACGTGAAACGAGTTTCAGACAGGTTAATGTGCGCAAAGGAAGAAATAAATGTGTTTGTGGAAAAAAGAAGAACGTTTGGAATAAGTTGGAGTTGGTTGTAGAGAGCATCCCTAGAGGAGAGAGAGTAGTGATAGGAGCAGATTTCAACGGCCAGGTAGGAAAGGGAACACAGGGGATGTGCTGGTTGGGAGTTAAGGATAGAAATTTGGAAGTTCGGGCAGAGGTAGATTTGCAAAGAAAATGGAAATGGCCGTGATAAATACCTATTTCCAAAAAAGAGAGGAACACAGGGTGATATACAGGAGTGGAGGCAGGTTGACAGGTACATTATATTCTGTGTAGAAGAGGTAATCTGAGGGAAATTAGTTACTGTAAGGTGGTGGCAAGTGAGAGTGTAGGCAAACAGCATATGATGGTAGTGTGCAAGCTGACAATAGAGGTGAGAAAAAAGAATAGGGTGAAGACAGAGCAGAAGATCAAGTGGTAGAAGTTAAGGAAAGAGGAATGTTGTGAAGACTTTGGAAAGAAAACAAGGGACATTCTGGGCTGTGGTGGGGAATTCCCAGATAATAAATATGCCACAGCTAGAGTCATTAGGGAGACAGCTAGGAAGGTGGTAGGTGTCCTCTGGACAGAAAAAGGAGGACAAAGAGACCTGGTGGTGGAGTTATAAGGTTCAGACGAGTGTCCAGAGAAAGAGATTAACAAAGAAGATGGAAAAGAGATGAGATGGTGACACAACAGAGGAGAATAAACTGGAGTACATAGAGAGGGCAAGGGAGGTGAAGAAGGAAGTGCCCAGGGCCAAACAAAAGGCATATGAGCAGTTGTATGAGAGGTTAGACACGAAGGAAGGAGTTATACATACAGATTGGCAAGGCAGAGAAATCAATCTGGAAAGGATGTGCAGCAAGTGGTTGATTAAGGACAGGGATGGAAATGTCATTAGCAGTTAGGAAGTTTGGTAGGAAGATGGAGGCAGTACTTTGAGGAGTTGTTGAATGACAAAAATGATAGGGAGTGTAGGAATGACGAGCCAGATCCTGGCTCAGGGAGAACAGAGAGAAGGTAGATCAGATTAGAAAGGAGGAAGTTAGAAATGCCCTAAAGAGGATGAAAAGTGGAAAGGAAGTTGGTCCCATTGACATACCAGTGGAAGTAGGGAAGTGCTTGGGGGAAGTAGTGGCAAATGTTCTGACTTGGTTGTTGACAAGATTCAGTGCAGAAAAAGTGTTCTTGTGAGAATTTACAAGAAAGGTGATGTGCAGAGTTAGGTTGAGGAAAGAAGTTTGCAAACATTAGTATAGTTTTATGCCGAGAAAGAGTACCACAGATGCAATATTTGCCTTGAGGATGTTGATGGAGAAGTACGGAGAGGGTCAGAAGGAGCGTCATTGTGTTTTTGTAAATTTAGAAAAGGCCTACGACAGGGTGCCAAGGGAGGAATTTTGGTTTCTTATGAGGAAGTCAGGAGTGGCAGAGAAGTATGTGAGACTGGTGCAGGATATGTTCGAGGAACAGTACAACAGTGGCAAGGTGTGCTGTTGGAATATCAGAAGACTTTAAGGTGGAGGTGAGACTTTATCAAAGATAAGTCCTGAGCCCCTTCTTGTTTGCTTGAGTGATGGACAGATTGACAGATGAGGTCAGACAGGAGTCTCCATGGACAATGTCGTTTGCAGATAACATTGTGATCTGCAGTGAGAGGAGAAAAAAACTAGAAGAGAGTTGTAGCAAGACAGAGTACATGTGTGTGAATGAAAAGGGGGACAGTGGAATGATGAGGTTACAAGGAGCAGAGGTGGTGAAGGTAGGAGTTTAAAAACTCAAAGTAGGAGGTTTCTGGGTTCTCTGGACAAAAGTCACACCGACAGCTATACCAGTTTCTGAATTTTAATGCCAGCTCAGTCTGTCACTGTTTTCTCAACATAAAGTCTTTCTTAAACATAAAAAGTCTGTTTTTCCACAAGCAGCTGCTATGCATGAGACAGCGGCTCTCTCTCTGCAGCTGCAGTGTGTCTCAGCTGATCTCTCCCCCTGTGGTCCGGCTCCTACTAATACAGGGAGGGATCTGATTAAAAGAATTGCGCTCACCTGCACCTGATGTAGCATCAGCCTCACCACTGGTCCGCTCTCCCAGCCGCAGCTGATCGCTTACCACTACCCCGCCCTCACACTTAGGATCAGCTGTCCAGAGTAGTGGGGACTGTGGAAGAGAGGTGAAGAATAGTACAGGCAGGATGAAACAAATGGAGAAAGGTGTCAGGAGAGATTTGTGATAGAGGAGGTGAAGGGAAATGTTTACAGGACAGTTGTGAGACCAGCCATGATGTATGGTTTAGAGACACTAGCAATAGGCAGAAGACAGGATGCAGCTGAAGGCAGAGTTGAAGATGCTGAGGTTCTTTTTAGGGGTGACAAGGATGGACAGGATCAGAAACAAGGTACTCAGGGGGAGAAGACAGACAGGAAGGTTTGGAGAAAAAGCTAGAGAAGCCAGATTAAGATGGTTTGGACATGTTCAGAGGAGGCACAGTAATTATATAGGTAGAAGAATGCTAGAGATGGAGCTACCAGGTAAGAGACGAAGAGAAAGGCCAAAGAGGAGATCAATGGATACAGTGAGAGAGGACTTAAAGGTAGTTGGAGTTAGAGTTGAGGATACCAAGGTGAGATGGAAATTGTTGAGTCGTTGTGGCAACTCCTGAGAAAAGGGACAAGACGGAACGAAAATAAGATATATTCTATAGATATATAGAATATGTCTTCAGATATATTACCGTATTTTTCGGATTATACGTCGCTCTGGAGTATAAGTCGAAACAGCCGAAAATGCGTAATGAAGTAGGAAAAAACATATATAAGTCGCACTGGAGTATAAGTCGATTTTTCCGTAAACAACCTAGAACTCCCGGCTTCAATGCCGTATAAAAACCCTCTGCGCCACAACATCTGTCTCTTATACACATC
>JAFBJS010001831.1:17155-48441 GCA_016785265.1 Paraplagusia blochii
AGACCATGGTAAATCATAGAACTCTTCGAACATGGAATACTGTAACATTACTTCAGGAACGCTACAATATTTTAGGGTAATGTGGTAAAAATTTCACACATAAGTCCCTCCAGAGTATAAGTCGCACCTCGGCCAAACTACGGGAAAAAACGCGACTTATAGTCCGAAAAATACGGTATATAAATATCTGAATATATTTCGTAAACTCAATCAAAACATGAAAAACGTGTGACTCATTTAAAAAAATTGATGCACTGTCAAACTGCTTTATTTATGTTAAATAATCCTCTACTATGATGAAAAAAGTCTATCATAATACAGGATCCAGTTCCAAGGCCTGCCTTCACAGTGTCTCAGCCTCCTACAGTTTGCAGAGGGAGAGAACTGAGCTCAGTCAGTTTCTTCAGCGAAGCTATAGATGGTGAGTTTACAACAATGGAATTGATTTACTTACACTGAGAGGTGAAACTTCTTCAAGAAACATAATATGTTGATTTACCCCGAAGTAACTTTTTTTGCGTTAAATGGTCTGGGTGACTGAGAACTAAAATGTGAATATTTTTCAGAGCTAAAAGAGTCAAGACTGTGTTGTTCTAGCTGGTACCCTTTTGCTAAAACGTACCTGATATGGGACTGCTGTTCATCATGGCTGAAGGTGAAAATGTGTTTGGCGTACCTGGTAAAGGATCCTTTCTTTGATCTGGGCATCACCATCTGCATTGTGCTTAACACCCTTTTTATGGCTCTGGAACATTATCCCATGACTGATGAGTTCAACTTGATGCTCTCAGTGGGGAATCTGGTAAGAAAAGTTTTTATATTTGTATATCTCCATTTTTTGCTTTATGGGTATTAAATTTAAGCTAATTTTGTTTTATTTGTTTTTATGTGTTTTTCCAAATTTATTCTTGTTTCCTACTCATTCGAAGAGCTATTATTCTAAATCCTGGAAACAAAGCATTACAAATTTAAAACATTGCTAATTATTAACTGCTTTTTTCTAGGTGTTCACAGGAATCTTTACAACAGAGATGGTTTTGAAGGCAATAGCCCTTGATCCATATAACTACTTTCAGCAAGGCTGGAATATTTTTGATGGCATCATTGTTTGCCTCAGTCTGATGGAGTTGGGTCTTTCTAATGTAGAAGGACTGTCTGTCCTTCGCTCGTTTAGACTGGTAAAATGAATACCTTTTCCGTTAGTCTCCTTTCTCCTTTTCAGGGATTGGCATCAACAAATCAACGTTTTAAAATTCACCCTATTTCACTCAAACTCCAACTACCTCCTTGTCCTCCCTCCCAGCATCCATAAATCTCTCACTTGGCCTTCTTGTTTGTGATCTACCAGGTGGCCCTATCTCTAACATTCTTCCACCAATTTATCCAAAGAATTTCATTTTGGCAAACTTCCAGGCTGCTAAAAACAAAATTTCTAATTCTCTCCATCCTTGCCACTTCCAAAGAGAATATTAGCATCTTTTACTGTGCTACCTTTAGCTTTCCCTTCCTGTAAACCTTTCCCTTCACCTTAGCTTACACTCTTCTATCTCCTCGCTCCTCACACTTTTATCCAGCTGTTCCATCCTGCCTGTATTCTATTCTTTACCACTCTTCCACGGTCTCAACTGGGTTTAAACAGTTGATCCTAAGTATCTAAACTCCTCCACCTTTACCACTTCTGCTCCTTGTAACCTCACCATTTCTCTGTTCTCCCTTTTATTCACACATGTACTCCTCCTACGACGTACCTTTATTTCTCCCCTTCATTGTAAACATCCACCTCTCTAGATTATTTTTAGCTGCTGCCTACATTCACTTGAGATGTGTCATGAGCATACTTCCACAGTCCATTAAGCCTCCTTTCTGACCTCATCTATCAATCCGTCACCAAAGCAAACAACAATGGTTAAATATAAAGTAAAATATAAGTTTTTATGGTTGGTTCAAACCAAGAAGAGTTTCTTTGGGATCTTGCATTTGGAAGACTGGACAGTTGGCCCCTTAGAGTCTGAAAAGCCCTCTCAGCAGCCAGGGACAATCAAAGGGCAAACTGGTAGACACAAGGGTCAATAGACGATCACCAATAACTCCTGATAATTCACTGATCAAATCCCAGTTATCCTGCATAATGTTCAGGTGCAGAGGGAGGGCTGTGAGTTGAGAGTGGAGCTGTAGATAGGGAAAGATTTTGTGAGAGCTGCTGAACTTAGGCTTTGAGCTTAGTCACTCTCTGATTCCGTGCAGCAAATGCTGTGCAAAAACCGTAGATGGCAAAGGCAAGAGAGTCATTTTCATGTAGACCTCCTCTGCAGTGATCTTCCTAGTGTGTGCTCTATAATTTGTCAAATCGTTCTGTTTGTGTCATAGTCATCTTGTCAGTTATTAATATTCCATTGAACAAACTAGTCAGAAAATCTTACACCACTTCCCTAACCATTTTCATACTTCCCCTGATATGTCATCAGACCTGAATGCCATTTTCCTCTTCATATTATTCAGGGCTTCTCCAACTTCATCCTTACTAATCTGATCCACCTTCATCTAATAGCATTTTTACATGCCTTTTTATTTATTTTGTTTCAGAACTCCTCAAAGTACCGTGGTTGTAAAATAAATACATACACCGTGAAAAAGTGTAATCGTTCAAATTGTAGGCCCACTTTCAACTAACTTGAATAAATTTTGTTTTTTCAGTTACGAGTCTTCAAACTGGCAAAGTCCTGGCCAACGCTAAACACTCTTATCAAGATAATTGGTAATTCCGTTGGTGCTCTTGGAAATCTGACCCTGGTTTTGGCAATCATCGTTTTCATCTTTGCTGTTGTGGGCATGCAGCTGTTTGGCAAAAACTACCAGGACTTTGTGTGTAAAATTTCAACAGACTGTGAGCTTCCTCGCTGGCACATGAAGGATTTTTTTCATTCTTTCCTGATTGTATTTCGAGTCTTGTGTGGCGAGTGGATTGAGACTATGTGGGACTGCATGGAGGTAGCAGGGCAGCCCCTGTGTATACTTGTCTTCATGTTGGTGATGGTCATTGGAAATCTTGTGGTAAGTACTAGACAAGTACTAGACAAGTTTTAGGAAATTAAACTTAAGATGTTCAATATACAGTCGGTCCCCAACAGCGCACCTGCTACATGTCTCACAAATTCTTCTTGGACCAGCTATTAAGGTTCGGTGGACAAATAAAACTTAATGAAATTATGCCACCAGCCTATTTCTAAATGTAATATTAGACATTAAGAAACAGTGTATGCAAATATAAGCAGCACCTTAACATAGCACTTTAATGCAAAATGCTTGGTTTATTAGAACTTAGTTCTCTGTATATTATGCAGAAAAAATTGGTGCGTGGGAACAACCTACAATAAATCCATACCCAGGTAGTACGTAAGGGAAGATTCCCATATGTCCAAGTCATGTGGTCCAAAATGTTTTGTACGGAGAAACTGGAGTTTCAAAGATTGTATGTTCCTCAGCCCAAAAACAAGTCACGTGTAAATTTTCAAAATAAAACATAAGGTAGTTAAAAGTTAAAAAGTACAGAAATAAAGTTAGTAATGCATTTTTGTGTGCACCCTAGTACCAATTGACCCATGGGTTGGTGTCTGTCCAAGGCCAAAGCGTTGGGGATCACTTATTTAACCCAAATTCTAAGACAAAGCAAGCATCCTATCTTACTATCTTATTGTTATGCTGAACAAACACACAGAAATATTGTAATCTTGAATTAAATCTTTATATTTCAGCATTTAGATGCTGTCTAATAGATTAACACAGACCAGGCCTGGGCTATCAAAGTTCCAAGGGCAACATGCAGCCCATTGAGCAAAATTATCTAAATTATATAATACGTTTGTATTGTGGTCACCCTTCTGTCTTTTTATGCTATTTATAAAATTTCTTATGTTTGGCATTGTGATGGCAAAAACTATTTCAGCATTTTATCATGACTTTCACACATCATTTACCTGACAATTTACTTTTCAATCCATCCTCTGCTGATTTCATTTCATTTCAAATTTTAGTGGGCACTAATACAGCGTACTAATTCTATCTTGGGAACATGCATCATTTAAATTGGTCTCAATTAATTTGAACTGTAGTTACAACTTAAAATTTTTTTATTTTATTTATTTTATTGTCCCACTTAGTTGAATTGCTCCCTTTAGATATTTTGTGTCAATACTTTTATTTCCTCCAGGTGCTGAACCTTTTCCTGGCTTTGTTGCTCAGCTCCTTCAGTGCTGATAACCTCTCTGCTCCAGATGAGGATGGCGATTTAAACAACATCCCCATTGCAATCGGCCGAGTACACTCTGTCATCAGCTGGCTCTTCAACCTTAGAAAAAGACAGCCAGCCAAAGGAAACAGTCCAGCAGTGAAAATTTATGGAAACTATGTGGAAAGAAATGGTGGGAGTTTTGTTTGTTTTAGAGAGAAAGACACCATCCAATTGGCGGACAGCTACATGATCAATCCCAGCCATACTATTGCTGTGCCCATAGCACCAGGAGAGTCAGATTTGGATTTTAATGAGGAGGAGGAGATTTCTGGGGATGAGGACAGCAGACTGGTAAGGGAAACCCATACAGTGTATTTGACCATTCATTCTATATAGGGTATCTTGAAAACAGTGGTATGTAAATGATGTAAACAAATATAGATATGACAGAACACATTATAGGTGGATTGATAACAAAAAAAAAATCCATCCAAAAAACCATCAAACGCCTTATGAGGTTTTAACAAAACTTCTTAAAAAATATTTTTAACTGCTTTTAACTAACTGTGCTGCAATGTGTTGACAGCCAACTTGTAGAGCTTTGTACTCATTGTAAGTCTTTTTAATAATAAAAATAAAAAAAAAACAGACTTTGAGCCACGATGTATGCAACTTTTAACACCGGTGCAATGTGCTGACAGGAATATGCTGACAGTAGACACCTTGTTGAGTTTACTTTACAAAAACATGGCCCCTCAAAATAACCAGGCTCCAAGCGTCCTGCTTATTGCAAACTCCTTTAATTTTAAACATGTGCAGGAATCATAAGTTTAGCATTCCTAAATATGCTGAATCTCACAGTTCTAATCTAAGAACAAAGTTTTAAACAGTCGATCCATCAAAACAGCTTCTTAGAATCCCAACTCATTGTCACTCCAAAAAATTGGAACCTTTCTGAACCTTAACTGATGTGTAAACATTTGCACCCAGAATAACATGTTATTACAGAATCATGATAATTAGCATTCTACCAATTTGTTTTCCAGTATTAATACTTATTAGAGGTGGCCACCAAATTCATTAATTTTGTGTTATAGTTATGTAAATTTGGTCCTTTCTGGCTGCTAGATCTGAGAATGCCAGAAGTGACGTTTAGCTTTGCAGATTAAGTTAAGCTTCACCGGCTCTTAGTGATTTTTGTTGGTCAGTTATTGTTACATTGCTGCCTGTTTTTGTTTCATTGTTATCGCAAGACTTCACATAAACGTGTTTGTAACAGTAAGATCTTTCTTAGGAGTCCAACAGTCTCTCTGAAGGCAGCACAGGGGATTTGAGGAAGCTTGGTGATGACGCAGAACCTTTATCAGAGCTGGCTGAGGAGAGTTTAGAGCCAGAGGACTGCTTCTCAGAAGGTGAACAAAGGAATCATGGCAGTCATCAATCATTTATAAATCAATCAGGTCATGTTGTCCATTCCATCAACTATGTAACTATTTGCTCCACATAATTTAGTGTTCATTAGGCATTGCCAGTGCTGTGACAGAGTCTCCAGTCATGGTCAAGATGAGGTCTGGTGGAGGCTAAGAAAGACCTGCTATCACATTGTGGAACACAGCTGGTTTGAGAGCTTTATCATCTTTATGATCATGCTCAGCAGTGGTGCTCTGGTGAGACTGAAAATAAATCACTAATTTAATTGTTACATGTATGTGTTTTTTCTTCTTAAAAAAACAACACATTTTATGCACTGCTACAGACTTTTGAGGACATCTACATAGAGAAGAGAAAGGTTTTGAAGGTGATGCTGGAATCTGCTGACAAAATATTCTCTTACATCTTTGTGTTGGAGATGTTCCTGAAGTGGATTGGGTATGGCTTCAGGAAATATTTCACCAACTTTTGGTGCTGGCTGGACTTTCTCATTGTGGATGTGAGTTAGTTTATCATAGTCTATCATTAATATTCAATGCCATAATGTCCAGACTACTAGTCGATTCAGAGTATCAGACACCTTATTGTCTCAGCTGTCAATGTGATGATAACGAACATGTACATTTTCAAGGGTACAGGAGTACTGATAAAGATACTTGTACACAAACCTGGTCTGCCCTCTATCATCTGTCATTAAATATAACAAGCATTCAACAGTTTATATTATAATATATAAGTCACACATACAGTAAGTATAATTTGCAAACCCAGCCAAAGGCTAAAAAAGTTCAACTTCTATTCTGGAAATTATGGCAATACAGTGGGGCCATGGCCTACAAGTGCCATTCACTCACCAGTAGCCCTTGCAAGTTTATCTTCTAGGGTGGAAAAAAAATTTGCTGGCATGTGCTTGTCCGTAGGTCGGGGCCCCACTGTCTATAGTTTCAGTGAATGTTTTTTTTCACTGGGCACATCCAATTTTACTTTAGTCTCTGCAATGCATTCTTACAAGCTTGTACTGAAATATTAAATATTGTCTTTATTGTTTTTCTTTATTGTTAAATCAAGTTTCCTGTTTTGTTCTATCTAGGTGTCTTTGATAAGTCTAGTAGCAAATTCGCTAGGTTATTCTGACTTTGCTGCTATCAAATCCCTCAGGACCCTCAGGGCTCTAAGACCTCTCAGAGCCCTCTCCAGATTTGAAGGAATGCAGGTAAGATAAGAGACTTACAGCATGTTCTCTGTTCACGAATTAGATAGCACTATTCATACCATACCTTGCAACAACTTCTTCTTTACTTGTATTAAATGTAGGATTAACAAAAAATAATAATATTTTTACTTTTTAAATTTACCTTGTACATTCTTTGTTATGTTCTTTCTTCATGAATTACCAATGATGTTCAGTTGTTTTATTTCCAAGTTCACCTGCTTCGCTTCCAGCATTTTTCATTTTGGCTGAATGTACCATATGTTCCAGATCATAAGACGCACTTTAAAACCTCTAATTTTTTTCATATATCATCATCAAAATGCCTCAAGTGTGGATTATGGTTGCTTTTATTGACCTTAAACATCATCCAGACATTTAGTTAAAATCTCAGTATGACTTTTTTAAGCTTTGGGAGCCTGTCTTATATTATGGTAAAAGAGCAACCTCATACACTGATACGCTTTCCTGTATGTTGTAACTCAGGTTGTGGTTAACGCACTCATAGGAGCAATCCCTTCCATCATGAACGTACTGCTAGTCTGTCTCATCTTTTGGCTAATCTTCAGTATCATGGGAGTCAATTTGTTTGCTGGCAAGTTTGGCAAATGTGTGAACAGGACAGGCTTTATTTATAACGTAACCATTGTCAACAACAAGTCTGAGTGCCTTGCCATTAACAACAATCAGTTCTACTGGACTAAAGTGAAGGTCAACTTTGACAACGTAGGAATCGGGTATCTCTCGCTTCTGCAAGTGGTAAGTTGTACTTTTGCTTTATTTTCACTTGAAACACACTATAAATGATAATAATACCATATAATAATAATACTTTCACTAAAATTTGGGCGCAGTGTTGTAGTGCTGGCAAAAATATTGTTCATTAACAGTTTAATATGGAGATCATGTCGGAGTTGAGGGCATGCCATCTAAGTTTAAGTTTATTTATTTATTTTAAGTTTATTTATTTATCTAGTGGACTAACCCCTGTAAGAAAATTTACGAGAAGTTGGTGCACTCTACACTCAATACAGTTTTGATACATCTGTTCATGAGCGTAAGAAAAGACATACAACACATGGCCTCATTAACCACTAGAGAAAATACTGTCCTTGGAAGAGGAAGAGCAGCTACAACTAAGCTGGAGAAATTGATAGTAGACACATTGCCTTGGTTAGAGATCCTAGGATAAAACTAGTTCCAATATTAATCTACTTTGAAATGACTTTACTCAGTGCATATTTAATACCAGTTCTGGAAAAAAAAGTTACTGCGTTGTAAGTTTGTTAGCAAAAAAGATCATAATTCAAATTATCCATATTTATAGCAGCAGACATACAGATGCTTCTATATGACTCTTTTTTTTAAATAAGATAAACTCTATTGTACCCCAGGCACTGCCAGGGATTCTGGGTTTATAGGGAATATCATTTGCTCTGCGATAAGTTATCTTCAATCACACATTGTCTGTGATTTGGAGATAAAGACGAGATCTCAGTATAACTAAAGAACAAAGAGGAAATTGCCAAGTTACCAAGCTCGGGAGTCAGAGCTATACTTAGAAGCCTGCTGATTACTCAGTACCAGATGTGATGACTGACAAATTGTCCCTGAACATAAGTTTTTATACAGCTTTGCCTACATCGTAGTCAGGAGATTACATCTACAGAGTTCTTTGTCTCTTCAGCAGGTGTCTTGGCTGCCTTATGTTGGTGAGTTTGGGTGGGTTCTGAGTTTGGGTGGGTTCTGTAGTTTTTGAAGCAAATACATTCCTATCTCCTTGTCTTTACCCCTGATATGTGAACTGGGAACCAAACAGGTTCTCAAATTCATGTTTACTTTGGTATATCGTAGCTAAACCAATTAGGTTCCCATTTCCGTGTTTCCTCTTGTTTGCTGTACCCCAGACATGAACTCAACATTCAAAGGGAGTTTTGTATTTTGGTCACCGTAATTTACCAAGGTTCAGAGGGACTTCAGGCGTTCAGTGCCCCAAATATTATGGTTGCTTATAAAAGATGTACATTGTGTTTTTAAGTGATTAATAGTTCCCGTAGTTTGATTAATATATCCTGTAGTTTGAAGTAAGATACTTCACTATTTCTTCACTACTACTTCAACCTAAACCTGAACACTGGAACCAGAAAAACAATAAAGTACAAAGACTTGAGAAACATGGTAATCAAGAATACACCAATTAGGAAAGTGTACTTGATATAATGTAACCATCCAAAAGAGAATATAAGCTGGTGATTTGGGCATGTTTCAGGAGTAGATCCACATCAGCCACGGTTCCTGAAGGCAGACCAGTTGCCTGACTTGATGTTCTACTTCTTTGCAATGAACTCTTCTGTTTGCAACTAAGTTGGTGTCAGCTCTTTACTTAGAGACTTTATTTTTACTCCACATCTCTACATAATCAACACTGAACCACACCCCTTTTGTAGTTTTGTGGAGCAAGTCAGGTTCACACAATAACTCAGTAACAATGTATCCATGAAGGTTCTCAGTTATCCAAGTCATGGACCTCATTTGTTGTACAGTTGTATTGCTGCCACACACCAAAAATGGGATCAGTATCAAGTTATTTTGTGATAGTATCACATTATTTTGTGATAGATGTTGCATGAGTACGTAATAGTTGTTACGCGTGAAAATAAGGCATTAAAACATGCAAAGTTCCAGTGAGTTCTACAATACTCCCATAACGTACCATACACGATCGACATGGCTGAAAATTTGGATTTTCCGCTGACGCAATTTCTTCACCTTCATGGTGTTTCAGAAGATTGCCTCCTTCACATGGAGCAAGATCATGTAAGTGTATTATATATTGCCCACGACACTTGCAACACCAATAACACTTTATTACAAATTAAGTATATAATTGCAAAAATTCTATGTAACTACTTGTACACAAATAGTTACATTCGTGAAAGGAAATACAATAACTTGAAGTATGTAAAAATTTGTTTGAGACACATTGGCTAGGGTAATTTCCCTTTTTTATTGATTTATTTGTTCTCATGTATTAATGTGCATTTAATCTATTGATGTTATTAGCATTTGGCATAAAAGTAATAAAATTAATTTAAAAATAATAAGGTAAAAACAAAAACAATAAAACAGTCCAACTCTGCACTGCCTCACACTCCTTATTTATTTGACCTGTGTTTGTCCTACCTGTACCAGTGTATAATGATGTAATGTCTTGTTCTCGAGTTTTATTATTATGTGTGTCTTAACAGATTGATGCCACAGTCAATGACTTTATGGAGGATGACACTCTGGCCAGCTACATTCGAGTTTATGGACAAAGCATTGCAGCAAGACGCTTCTGTTTGCAACATAACCGTGAAAGTACAAAAGAATCAACAAAAGCTTGTTTGCAAGAAAAACTGAAAAAAAGGATGGGCATTGGTGGGAATCACAATGACAATAATACCAGGAGACTTCTACAACTAAACAGAAAAGAAATGATGGAAGACACAACAAATGGGCAGAAAATGCAACAAGAAAAATTGTGCTGGGGTGGATGCACAAAGATAAACAAGTCCGAAAATGCAGAGATGGAGGGTCAAGAACACATCAACAAAAATCAACAAAAAAGGACATATAGACTATGACAAAGACATCTTCTTCCCACAAGGAAAAATAAATTAGGGAAATTCGAAGAATGTAATCATGACATTAGACTATCAGGAAGGAAGCTGTTTTTGTTGAATCTATTATGGTTGGAGAATTGTACACAATCCTCAAACTGGGAATTTTGAGATTCTATCTGTGCACTAATGCCCCAGAAGTTGAGAATAACAAAGAAGGTGATGGAGGAAAATCAAATGTAAACAGTGATTCACAGAATGACAACCAAGTGGAAGATGAGTACGGTAGTTGCTAGATACATCTGAGGTTATGTTTGGCCCCTAGCCAAATAGATGATACTTTAATTTTTCGACCTGGCCTAGAGGTTGATCATGGCTTTTTATCTTTTTATCATCAGTCCTCACTCCCATAACAACCTCTTCAATCAGTACTGAAGACACAGCATGTATAAGTGACAACAGACATAGTCCAAATATTGAAAATCACAACCTGCCTAACACAACCAGCACAGCAAATACTTCTCCAGATTCAGCACCTACAAGTTCTCCAGCTTCATGCATCACTATAAAAGTTCATAGAGTAAATTTGTTAGACGAGATAATAGGGCATTTAAAAAATTCAGCACTTCTGAACAATAAACTTAGATAAATTTACATGGGTGAAATAGGAGCTGACTTAGATGGTGTCTCAAGGGACATGTATGCTACTGGACCATGCAGCACATGTCTGTGTCCTAAGTGGCAAGAGGAAGAGTGGAAGTCGAACCAGTCTAATTGGCGAATTGTACTCAAGGAATTTCAGGACCATGGATATTTTCCCTGTCGCCTTTCCCCTGCTTTTATAGTGGCACTTATTTTCGGTGAGTCCCAGCTGATATGCTTTATATATATATATATATATATATATATATATATATATACAGTTATTAAGTTATTCAGACCGGTGAAAGAGAATAATGCAATGTTCACAGTGATAGACCTATAGTGCATACCTGTGGTCCAGTTCTAGAAATGCCATAGACATACACTTCCTATCCAGAGCTATGCGCTGAATTGATAGTGTACTGATTGCCAAAGAATTGTACAATTTCAGCCTGCCTTAAGTCTGTTTGTTATCATATACTTATTTCAAGCATTGTTCTCTTCTCTGCTGGAAGATCACATAATGTAAAGATGTAAGACCAGTGTTTTATCAGTCTTGATAAAAAAAAAAAGTTGGTGTAGTTTTTTCAGAAGATAGCTCAAAGCCTGACCATTTTCTAGACTCTTACCTGTTTATGACTTTTCTCATATGTTCCCTAATACATGCTATTCAGATAATTTCACTGTTACGTGAAAGATCAATTGTTACAAAGGTTTCTACAAAATAAAGGTAGACTTGTCCCTCAGTTTTATTGATTGCCACTGATTGGTAGATAGAACCTTTAAAGTTGGAAAATAAACAATTTAATTTGTTTTATTTTATTAAAAATTGTTAACACAAAAGCAAAGATGAACAGGTACTTGGAAGTCAGCAGTAGTGGCCTTGCGGTTAAGGAAGCGGACTTGGGTCCACAGGGCTTCAAGTTCTAATCCACCAGCTGCCAGGTTGCCACTGAGGTGCTCTGAGCTTACAATATGTTGCAATGTGATTTGGGTGGCGCCAGCTGCCCCTGTGACCCGGCAATGGACAAGCAGAAGAAGATGAATAAACATTTCAGTTTTACATGCTATTTGCACCGCATTCATTAACCTATGGAGACGAATTTATTTGTTGCAAAATCAGATGAGAATGAATAACATTCTGTTATGT
Organism: Paraplagusia blochii; assembly: GCA_016785265.1. Taxonomy (NCBI): domain Eukaryota; kingdom Metazoa; phylum Chordata; class Actinopteri; order Pleuronectiformes; family Cynoglossidae; genus Paraplagusia; species Paraplagusia blochii. The sequence goes on from JAFBJS010001831.1 coordinate 29,419, forward strand.
TTGTGGTATGTAAAATGTAGGAAAGTAACCAAGGAAGCAGGACTACTTGAAACAGTGTTTATTCGCCGAACTCATCGTCTCCAACTCTACCCACACTTCTCCCTTACACGTCATCAATACCTGTTTGTTCCCCTGCGCCCAGCAATACTATGCCATTTAGTGGCAGACACAACACATTCCTCATATAATGCATGTTGGGAACTAAGCAAATCAACTGTTGGTAATATATAATCCTGTCTTAATTGATATGAATGATTTGATCATTCCTATGACTTTTAAGAAGCATGCTCTCTGGAAAAGATACAGCTCTATAGCTTCATCTGCAGTAGTAGGTGAATGTAAGGCGTTCTCTGCCATTATAAGGCAATATATGCTGAATACAGTTTCATCACAAGGGTATGTTGACAATTGTGTTTACAAACCTTTACTGCTTCCTGTTCAGGTGATTATATTCTCCAAATAGGTTAGTGATAGTGAACATGAGAATTGGGCATCCACTTGGAGCTACTGTATTATTGCCCTTCTGGAGGAAATGTTCTTGGGTGTCTTGCACTGCGACCTAGTGTATGAGTGCATTGTTGTTTTACTCTGTGTCATGAGCCGAACACGATCTATTAAAAGTTTGGTTATAAATGATGAAAACTCAAGATGCAAAATCTGCACAAATGAGCACAAATTGTGGCAGCTGCCGGAAGTGCCACTTTTTTACTTCACGTCAGTTTGGGCAGAGTCACTCAGAAATACGCAAATAAATCTACTAATGATGCTCTCACACACACTCGAGATGGAATATGCATCTGGCATACCCAGATGATGGACAGGCAACTAAACAATATGAGCTCCTTGTCCAAGGACAGTGGCCTAGTGGTTAAGGAAGCGGACTTTGGTCCGCAAAGTCCCCGGTTCGAATCCCCCTACCGCCAAGTTACTGCTGAGATACCCTGAGCATGGTATCGTCCCTACGCACTGCTCTCCGGGCGCTCATTAGCTGCCCACTGATCACTTTGATGATGGGTTAAATGCAGAGGCCAAATTTCGTTGTGTGCTGTGGTGTGAATCACAATGTCACAATGACAAAAAAAGGAATTTAATGTCTAATCTTTAAGAAATCTCCAGAGAAACTGTTTTTGTCTCTCTGTTCCTGGAAACGATTCATCCAGTACTGGGCATGATGTCTTCTCAAAAAGGCCCACCAGCTTTCAATACGCTGATTGTGATTACTGGACCCAGACATGTAACAGTTGCCAATGAAACGGTGATCAGTACTCCATTGTAAGAACTTCTGCATTTCTGCCATTGTGACGTTTACTGTCCCCAAGTCTGCACGAATTCTGGACGGTGTTCGCATCCTTCTCTCAACTTCATTGATGAAATAGCCAGCAATGATCTTTGGATTGTCATATGTGGAATAGACATGTAGCCATCTAATGAGTCTTGAAAAACCATCAACTGCTCCATTATTACACACACCATATGGCTTTAGTTTGTCGTAAGAGTCAACACGCCAAATAAAGTTAGGCCCAGGGTTATAGTACATGTGCTGCATTAGGCAATTTTCCGTCTTAGTTCAACACCACGGGGTCGAGAAATTTTAGCAAATGCCTTGCTGTACTTTGGGTGAAAACGTATCCAGCTTGAATGCAGTTGAGATGGTGGAACTTGTATCCATTTGGTCTTCTGTGTCCCTCCAGTTGATTAATGTGTAAAGACACCACCTCAAGACAGTCAGAGTCATTCTTCTTTCGGTACAATCTCATGCATTTTAAACTTCTTTTGAGAGTCCGCATACTAATAAAAATTTCACCATGCCTCAAGCCAAGCATGAAATACAATTGAACTAACTCCTGTAAACAAGCCATGTTCTAGCTGGTGGAATTTAGTTCAACGTTTAGTTCAACCATCACGTGATTACATGAGACTCGTCACATACTTACAAAGTACTCCAAATAATGTAAAATTTATCACGAAATAACGTGATATTATCACAAAATAGCGTGATATGTATCACGTAATAACATAATACTATCATGAAATAACATGCAAGTGTGGCAGCAATATGTTTCCGTAATGTTGAAGTCAAGTATTTCTTATGGAAAGTTATGTTACAGCATAGGATGGATTATTAATATTTTGATGATTTCCTACACTATTTCCTGCAAAGAAGGGAAAAAGTTTCAACTTTTGTATTGCACTGTTGTTCTGTAGGCTACATTCAAAGGATGGTTGGAGATAATGCAGGCTGCTGTTGATTCTAGAGGAGTAAGTACTCTGTTTGTATTCAAATAGTTCACTCCCTGTTATAAGTGCATTACAAAAAACGCTATTGAATTATTTCTACCACCAGGTGGAGGACCAGCCTGTCAGAGAAATCAACCTCTATATGTACCTGTACTTTGTCGTCTTCATCATATTTGGCTCCTTCTTTACCCTCAACCTTTTCATAGGGGTCATTATTGATAATTTTAATCAACAGAAAAGAAAGATGAGTATTCAGAATACTACATTGTGAATCTTTTGCTCCTGAACTGCACACTTTTAAGAATAAGAATGTATTTGATTCTTTTGCTGGTATTTATTTTAAAATGAATTGTCTAAAAAAACAATTGTGGGTTTATTTTTGCCATCACTTAGGTGGACAGGATATCTTCATGACCGCGGAGCAAAAGAAATACTACAATGCTTTGAAGAAATTGGGATCAAAAAAGCCTAAAAAGCCAATTCCCAGACCCATGGTGAAAAAGATATTCCTGAATAGTTAAGCCTCTAAGCATAGGTGTCAAATGTATGGCCCTCAAGCCCCAACCAGCATACTTGAATATATTTGAATTAAGGTGGAACACTAAAAAAATAAATACACAAACAGGAAATCTTTTCCTTTTGTTCCAAGTTCACATAAACCATTGGTGTCAAAATAATTTTACAGTGGGGGCACATCAACAAAACCATTGCCTTGACCAGCTAGTTTTAAATGGCAGGTAATAGATGTAACTACTATATTTCATACAGTATATTCATGTTACTGGAGTTATTCATTTACATAGTACAAGATAATAATAATAATAATATGGGCCATACAAGATAATGTGTGGTCTGCATTTGGCCCCCAGGCCTTGGGTTTGACACATTGGGGGTAAACTGTGAGGTGGAACCATTTCATGTTTGGGTAATGTTTTGCAAAATCTATTTCATTAAATATGAATGTATGAGATAATTGTACTCTCTGCATGAAAGCATAAGAGTAAAAGAATTTCATTAATTATTGGCAATTATGTTACAACCATGCTAGCTCCCTTGCAATCTTATTCATTTGTATGCAACCACATAAAACAAAATGACACCTCTGCCTGAAGTCAATACTCAACAGCAACAATATTTTCATGTAAGGTATGCTGTCATTAATGCTGACATTTGTATTTTTTTTTTTTTTTTTCATCTAGAACATCATTCAAGCCTTCTTCTTCGATCTTGTGTCCAAACAAACCTTTGATATCTTTATCATGGTGCTTGTCATCATCAACATGGTAACCATGATGGTTGAAACAGATGAGCAGTCAGAACGCACCAAGTCCATCCTTGACAAAATCAACCTGGGCTTCATTATTATTTTCACCACAGAGTGTGTAATCAAGCTTCTGGGACTACGCTGTTACTTCTTCACCGCTGCATGGAACATTTTTGATATTGTGGTGATAATTCTCTCTATAGTGGGTAAGAAATCAGAAAGTACATCCCACCCATCCTTTAATTGCTCATTAATATCACAGCTTTCTTCTTTAGATAGGTGTAACTACAACTCCCAATCACACCTTGACATAAGACACTTAACTATTATCACTGTCAGAAGCAACCATCTGTCAATAGACAGGCGTAACCATAACAAAACGCTGGTTACTTGTTTAACCATGGTTCTATGACTAAGTAGAAGACCGTCAGGGGTGGTGCTGAAAGCACTAGTCGAAGACGAATATCCACGCAGTCACGAGGAATCAGGGAGAGCAGCTGCACAAAGTGCCGGAACAGAGACCACATTTAGTCTACAGTAACGGACAATGTACATGTAGACCATGACCATATTGCAGCAGCACAAATCTCAGAAGTCGGCACACCCCGTAGGGCTACCAAAGATGTTGCCTGAGCACATGTCAAATGACAGTGAATGGGCACATAAAAATAAGCGTTTTTGAGGTCAATGGTTACAAACCAGCATTGATTTATGACCATTGACCTCAAGAACGCATATTTTCTTGCAACACATCCGATGTTCTGAGCATTCGGAATGGTGGGACCTTTAAAACCGGTTCAGCCTTCATAAATCCAGAATTGGCCTGAACTTTTCATCTTTCTTTGGCACAAGAAAATATACTGAAAAGAACCCTCCTGGGTGAACAACGGAGTTGACCATCTCTATGGCTCCCTTGTTGAATAATAACTACATAATAATAATAATATTTCTTTTGCCAAGGCTTATGTCTTCCTTAAATCCCTCATGACAGTTGATCGCACTCCTGAGTGCATTGGTGGCTGGTGGCAGAATTGCAGGCGATATCCCTTTGAAAGGGTCACAAACAGCAATTGGTTATTGTGCTCCAATAAGCCAACTGGTTGTAAAAACTCCTTTCTCTGGCCATGGCCTGTCAATATATCTGTCTGTGTCCAGAGACACAGCGATGATTGCGGGAAGGACACGCCTGTGAGATAGGACCCACCTGCCGTGCAAGGGCCTGTCTGCCGTGGAAGTAAACGCCTGTTGAAATGGGATGGAAATTGCTTGTAGTAGCACTGCACCATGCCCGGCACAAGCAGTTACACAGCTGGGCAGCTGCTGAAAATGATGGGAGGGCCTCTGAATAGGCCTTGCTATTATGTACCTGGGACAGGGGCCAGCAACTCAGACGCCAGTGGGTCTGATGATGATCTATTAAAAGATGAGTGTAGCGTCACGGTCGCAGCATCACACAGCATCTGGGCTGATAAATTAAAAACTCTGCCCAAAGTGTCAGTGGAGTTAAAAGCACTAAAGATTAACTCATCTGTGTGGCAACACTCACTGTTAGGACCACGTACATTCTCACGAAGTGCCTCATCAATGGACACACAATGAGTGAAGCAACGCTTGATTCAACTGTCCACATGTTTCCTAAGCCAACCTGCATTGTTGCTAATATGCATTGGGTCAGGGCGGATGGGTTTGGCGGCAGTCCCCAAAGCTGAGGCAACGACCGATGTAAATTCACTGTGGAACAACCACAGTGGTACACTGTGCAGGGTGAAGAAAACATGTTTCCTGATGCCAGTGGGAGGCATCAGTGTCTGAAGCAGAATCTTAAGTGTGTTCGGAAACATTACTGAGGCTGAAAATGTGAGGTAGACGGTGACACAGAAGCTGGCACTGCAGGCTGCTCTTTTATGTAGTTTAATGTGCTGATGCTGTGGGAAAAAGCCCCCACAAGCAAAGGCAGCAGCTAATCCACTGTCACCGAGAATTGATCAACTTTACGTTCTAAATCAGATTTAGCTGTCTTTTGCCTTTTTGTTGACAAGACTATACGTTTGTGTTTACCTTGCGCATGAACGGCGGTATATAATAAGCTGCACGTCGCACACTCCGCATCTGCCAGGCGTGCTTATCTCACTGCAAGCAGCATCATAGCACAGGCAAAACAAGGATTAAACACTGCGTCCTGAAAGTGTTGAACATCGAGGCATTCTGCACAACGATCATGCGCATCCAGCCCGTCCATAATATTCGGACAAGTGGAACAATGAAACGAGTTCATTGTCAACTTTATTTTTAATTATTTATAGGGATGGCTGATATATTGGTCCACCAATACATATTGGGCTGATATCAGCATATTTTTTAATATCGAAACATATCGGTAACAATATTTAAAATCTGATTGCTGCAAATACGCTAGACTTCCTCATGGGGCACTTATGTCATTTAAGGAGGCTACAACAATGATCGATGCTACAGTTAATGTCCGTGGTCTGGAGTTTTTTTTTTGGATAGAAAACTCTAATTCTCAACGTCTGCAAGGAGCTGGTCATATGAGGGTGGAGGATAAGATTTTTCACTTTATCACGAGGCATTTTTATGCTGCGAAGTAAAGAAAAACAGCACGGTGAAACTCAGTAAAACGACAACAATGCAGCAGCTGTCTCCCAAAGACTCTGAAAGAGTAAAATACGGTAAAGAACAGACAAGAGCAAAATAGTTAAATACAGTAAAGAACAGAGAAGAGCAGAAAAAATCTGACAAACTTCTTGGAGTTCATCATCCTGGAGAACCAGCCACTCTGTCCTGACCCTGTTCTTACTAAACATGTGTTTCTCGAGCTGGGCTATGTTAGGACTAATTGTACTTGGAGTAAGTATTTCTGGGACATTTGCCAGTGAAACGCCGTTCAGTGTCATCTCTCATTTCATCACTGAGAAGTGTGGTTTAAATTGTGAAGATTCTGAAATGTTTCTTCTTTCATTAAAGAGGGGTGTTGACTTAGACTTATACTGCAGCTGTTTCTATCTGTGCACATTTATATTGCCTATTGTTGTGATGGCTGAATGAGCCCAATTTATAATGTTAATCAACGTCTCAACCCAGGTCAGTTTAGCCTGAAAAAGAGAGAAAATAAACTGTTAGCGATAGTGCTACCCAACACGCTGATAACAATATGTCTCGTCCAACAACTCTCCATCAGCCTGATAGTTTATGACAAAGTAAACGGAAGTTGTCATCTGTGAAAAACTTGGCACCCAAGATTCAGAGAACTTCAACTTCAACACTGCTCCCTGGCGGCCTGGCATGAGTAAAATATAATTTTATATGTGACGCCTTTGCTAAGCGGAGAAAAAGAAAATGGTCTTGCGAAAAAAAACATTGTTTAAGTCCACTTGCTTACAACCAAACTCTTTGGAAAGATGATGTCTCACTTAACTAGAAAGTTGTGAAATAAGATTGCTTGTTCTTAGTTGTATTTTTCTTGTAAATATGATTTTGTGGCTCAGAGGTTTACAATAATAAAAAAAAAGACCTTAATAATGATAATGACCTTAAAGCAGTTTATAACTTTTCCTCAGAGGGTTTTTTGGTCTAGAAAACTGATTTTGGATCAGAACATATCCAGAGCAGATGTTTTTGTTATTTTGTCTATCTTTGAAGATACTTATCTTTAGATAAAATAGATAATTAAAGACAGAAAGATAATTATTATTAATAATTATAATAATATATTAATAAACATACAATATTCATTATTAAACAATAGTATTTAATAATAAATATTAGAATAAGTTTAAGTTTACTAAATAGCAATTTTACTATTCCCACAAACACCCTTCTTAACCCTCCTGTTGTCCTAAAATCCTGTATACACCCGTGTCCTCCGGGTCAAAATGACCTGTCTTCACTAAATCCCCATCTTAAGCAGCTTAATCAAATTTTAAACATCAAATTTTATTCTGCTTGAAGAAACAACCAGTCATTCACCAGAAAATGTGTGAATACCTGTGTTATTACACTTTACCTGTTTTTCTACAGCTTATGAAAGAAATGTGAAAAAAAGGAGTTCTGGATGTGTTTGTATTCATCCTAATGAGTTTCTTTTGATTTTATTTATTTATTAGATTAGATTAGATTGGATTGAATCAGATTAGCAGCCCTAAGTAGGTCAGAGGGTCAGTCTCATCCATCTTTTTCCAGCTGTCTCCATATTTGTGAAAACCTTCCAGATTTGTCATTGCCAGTATTATGTTTTCTATTGCTGGTGTTATGAACAGATAGAATGTGGAGACGATGTCATGGGCAAGAGAAACGGGATATCTTGTGGGTCCTAAGGGGCCTTTTTATGACATTTTGTTCAGCCTCCCAGTCGTGTTGGTCATATGCTGCAGACAACCATGTTATGTTGCCATTTTTGAAAGGAAAGTGTCTCTTTCAGCTTCAGAGTTTTCTTCTTCTTCTGACGATGATCATGCTCTGGTTGCATTCCTCCCCATCTTCTTCTGATACATCCTCTTCTGATACATCCTCAACTTCTTCTTCTGACTCTCCAGCAAGAGTTGTCTTGCTGGAGATCTTGAAAAATCAGCTTGAGAGCCTGTTGGACATTAAAACGCACACTCATGGCTTCAGCACAGAGAGAACTTGGGGTGCTGTCATCTGCAGCACTTTTATAGCTTCTGGAAATCCACTATCAAAGGGCCCTGCAGTCTATGAGAAGGCCACCTGTCTGGTCTTGTTTACATCTGCTACTGATTGACCTCAGACAGAATTATAACATTCTCACATTCTGTGTTGTGTAAATAACTCTGTGACCATGATTTCAATTGAATTTCACTGTTGGGTCATTTTGACCTGAAGATAACCTTTGTAACTTTTTCGTAGAGCATGCATGGGAATGTGGATAAAGGCAACAATTACCTTTTTCTAATATTGGGGTCAATCTAAGAAAAGTCATAAAAGTTGAAAAAATATCGTTAAGGGGATTTTTGGGGATTTTCTAATGCAGTGGCAGGTCATTTTGACCGGAGGACAACAGGAGGGTTAAGCTTTACAGTTAATACATCTGGTCCAATCATCTGGTCAACAATTGGAGTTTTGTTCAGAAGACCCTGTTGTTTTAACTATTTTGTAGTTAAACCTTGTTTTTTCAGACAACAAAGTTGACACTATTCGGTAAAACATTGTTTATATTTGCATACATATTGGTTTGTCTTCCTGGATTAGACCATATGCAGAAGGAGTCTCTATCCCTAATGGTTCCAAGGTCATCACTTTTTTATTAAAAGGTAATCAAGAAGTGTTTTAAAATAATAAAACCTTCAGACTCCGAAACTAACAGTATAAAGTCTAATACCAGCCGATGGTTCGTGAATACAAAATAGGTTGTAGTAGCCCCAAGTCAATGGTAGAAGTATATATAATTGAAAAAAAGTGAGGACTTGTATATATTTTCAATAGTTCTTACAAATAGACCAGATTGAGATTCACCTAAATACTATGGATTAGATAGCTCATGTGGATTCCACTAAAATAAAATGTTTTGATAAATGCAAGAATTGTAATAACTGTATACATTTTATCTTTAGGACAACAAAAACGACTGATTTTTTAAAGACCACTGATCTATATTTCTCTTTTTTAATATTCCAGGCATTGTTCTTGCAGATATTATTGAGACATACTTTGTGTCTCCAACCCTGTTTCGAGTCATTAGACTGGCCCGAATTGGACGTGTTCTTCGACTTATACGTGCAGCCAAGGGAATTAGAACTTTGCTCTTTGCTTTAATGATGTCAATGCCAGCTTTGTTTAACATTGGTCTCCTACTTTTTCTTGTCATGTTCATTTATGCCATATTTGGAATGGCCAACTTTGCCTATGTAAAAAAGCAGGATGGTATTGATGACATGTTTAACTTCGAAACCTTTGGAAATAGTATGATCTGTCTCTTCCAAATCAGCACATCTGCAGGCTGGGACAACCTTCTAAGTCCGATACTGTCCAGTCCCCCTGTCGAGTGTGATGTTGACATTGTCAACATTGGCACCAACACCAGGGGAAACTGTGGCAGCCCATCAGTTGGCATAGCCTTCTTTGTTAGCTATATCATCATATCTTTCCTTATTGTGGTGAATATGTACATAGCAATCATTCTGGAAAATTTCAGCGTTGCAACAGAAGAAAGCACTGAGCCACTGAGCTCAGATGACTTTGAAATGTTTTTCAAGGTCTGGGAGAAGTTCGACAAAGAGGCTACGCAGTTTATAGAGTTTTCAATGTTGTCCAGCTTTGCTGACTCTTTATCTGAGCCACTGCGCATTGCCAAGCCCAACATAAGCAAGCTGATTTACATGGATCTACCCATGGTTAGTGGGAACAGGATCCACTGCTTGGACATTCTGTTTGCTTTCACAAAGCGTGTCTTGGGAGAGTTTGGCGGAATGGATACACTTAAGCAACAAATGGAGGAGAACTTTATGATGGCAAACCCTTCCAAGATCTCCCATGAGCCTATTACTACTACTTTCCGACACAAAATAGAGGAGGAATCTGCAGTAGTTATCCAGAGATCCTACAGGAGGCACCTAGTTTTCAGGCAGATTAAAAACCATCCTACATCAATCAATGAATAGTCCACCACCCTACTGTATTTAACATGTCGAATATTCCTGAAACTGAGCAGTCTTTTACCTACGTGGTAGGACACTACAGACCTAATGGCTTAGAGAGTATAGGGACAACAATGTCTTAACAAACATCTTATAAAAATGTGACCAAAGCAGATTGTGATCTTCTTCAAGTTGTCGATTTGATTTGAAATAAATTAGAGAACTTTGAGGATGAGCTGAGAATGAGTGTTTTAGATGATATATTTTGTTATCACAGTAAAAACATAGTTAATGACATACTAAAGTCATATTTTACTAAGTTGATTAGAGATATACTTTGTTTGTACTTAAGTGAAAAAAGCACAATTTTTAGCTAGTCATATTATTATTTGCAAAGCAAAACTCTTAAAAGAAGACAAGTTAGATTAGTCATAAAAGGCTACGAATGTACCATATTTTTCAGACAGACTATGGGTCTAGTAGGAGTATGAATTGAATCAGCAATTGAATTGAATCAGAAAATAACAAGCTTGTGCAATAACAAATATGAAATTATCTAAATGAATGTCTATGTAGGTTCCATAATATATTGGTCTGTCTTGGAATCAGATAAAGAGGATCATTTTCCTGTAATTTGCTGTGAATAGAGCTGGTAAATATATGTAGGTATTTTAATATACTGAGTATAAGATACCTGAGTATAAGTCACAAATCTAGGATAAAAAAGTGTGGACTTATTTGAAGGTCAAGTAACTCCACATTTAACAAGGTGATTGTCATAATTGTCTTTTTATTGTTGTGAATTGAAGACTGAATAAAACTGAGTGCTCTATGCATGTTATTCTTGATTTATTCTTTGCCTGAACATATCCAAAAGAACGCATTTATTGATTGATTCAAATAAAATTGTATTTTTTATTATTATTAATATATAAAGAGTTTTTGCATTGAAAAGTTGGATAAAAATGTTCCATGAAAGCTGCCAAAGGCTTCAGAATCAAAATGGACTGCCCACAGTAAGTGAATGGAGACAGTCCGTTCAGACCAGATCAAAGCGCCAGATTGCAATAGCAATGGTGTCTAGATCGCCCTACCTTAAAGGCAAACATGTACGTGTTTCATGATTTGATAAGCTCACCCGGAAGTCTGACAATGTCACCTTGTTTGATTTTCCCGAACTGCAAAATGACTGTAATGCAGCGGCGGGCAGTGCATTTCAACCATAGGCCTTCGATGATATCAAAGTAATACGCTTCATAATAACATCAGTATGACACCAGGACTTGAGAATTAATACATATGTGTTTATAATATTACCCTTAATATAGGCTCATCAAGCAACAATTAATTACAAGAGCATATAAAATAAATTATTGTTAATATTTTTGTCATTTAATTGTGCCAGTGGCCACGTGGTTGATGATTGTTTCGTCCACACTAGGTTTGGGGGTTCGATAGCAAGTGTAGCGACATTTTAAAAAAATCCCATGAACCGGCTCATTAGCCCATGGGTAGTTAAAGTGTGGAAGCATATGGCAGGAGGTTTGACATAGGTGATTCTTAAGGCTTAGGTTTATATGGAGATTAGATGAGTGCAGTCCCAAACATGTCAATCGATAATATAACTAATAATATGACCAAACATATTAAATACAAATTAAATGTTCACCAACATGGATCCGTACTGTGCTTCACTCAGTCGAACAATTTAGCTTTGCATTCATATACATCAGCGAGTCTGTTTTCGATGTACATGTAGGCTGTATGTGTTTAGACGTTTTGATGCTAACAATGAGCATTCAGCAGAGGCAGTGGTTACAGCCAAACATGCCCATGTGTAAAGTTGCCCATACTCTTGCGCAGATTTTTTTTCCGAAGAAAATCAAGGAGATCGGCAGGACTTTGCCCTTCAAAATCAGCCATGCCATACATTACAGTCAGTTCTGTTTTCAGTCCGGGAAACATGATGACGTTGTCAGTGCTTGTCCAGTCATGGGACACAAGCAAATCATGTGACACCAAAGCCAGCTAGCTTCCATTGGCCTCCCAATCTGGTTAGATGATCTGGGTCTGAGAGCTGTGAACTGAACGGGCTGCGCCTATTGGGCACAGCCTTCGCTTTTGTTTCTGAAGGCTGTGGCAGATTTCATGGAGCCTGACAACGCTACCTAGCTGAAATATGATTTGGCTGTAACCATCCCTTTGTCACTGCTTCTGTTGAACGCTCATTTTCGGCATTGAAGCCTCCATGTCCATGGAAATAGACTTGCTGGTGGATCCGAAACACAAAGATAAATGGAAGGATTTAATTTTTTTAAATAATGAGGCATGGTACGGATCCTCGTCAGTGAGTGCACACATTTTATTGTATTTTTGTAGGTGTTATTATTTAACAGAGTTAAATAATAGAAAATGTGGTGTGTATTTATTCATTAGTGGGAGAAATTGAACTTTAATGAATTGAACCTTTACTAAAAGTAGGCTCTGGGTTCATTAATTGTGATTAAATACTTCAAGTATTTCTATTAAATGTAGTTTTGATTATTGTTATAGTTACTTGATCAACCTCAGTGCAATCAAATGATTTTGAGTAGCTTGTTTATATTACTTAATTTAAGGTAATAGTTAAAGTTAAGCAAATAAATGTCATGAGTCAAGTTTTAAGGAAATAAACAATAAAGGTTTACTTCAGGTTTTAAAAGTTTTACAAACACAAGAACAAAATACCAAAACAGAAATAATAAGTTTGATTAAACCCATAACTTAAATTTTTTACCCAAAGTTAAAGTAAAATTTCTTAACCAAAACACTGTTAAGTACCAAAATAAGTGTACTATTTTTCTACATTTAAACAAGTTATCATAACCTTTCTAGACTCAACTAACTCAATGGGCCCACACTCATTCCCGCATATACAACAGCCGGCAAACAAAATAAAGCCCTGGTGCAGGCCTGATGTGGTGACTTGGGTGTGATGAGGTCCAGTCTTTAGAGAGCCTTATAAAATATAATAGTGTTACCTCCAAAGGAAAATGCTGCAAGGAAGGAGTTGTTGCGGGAACTGGTGAGTGGTGGAGTGGTGTAGCTTCTCCAGAGGTGATGAGGTCAAGACAACAAAGGCAACAGCTGCCAAAATCAGACTCCCATGCTCCCACACCAAGAGAATGAGATCCAGGATGAATCTCATTGACTGTATTAGTCAATGACAGTCAGACTTTCAGCTTAGCAGTGGTAGCAGTAGTTTACAAAAAGTGTCAAGCAGACAATATAACACTGCAAAACAACATATCTACCTATGGTCATGTGGCTCCATTGTCTCTTCTTCTACCATCATACCCATCTCCCTTGAATCTTTCCCTTACACACCTATACCTTAATATTTTGACAAGGTTACAGACGTAAAGAATAATTGAGATGTTTGGGACTGCATTCATCTAATCTCCATATAAACGCATATAAAGCATTAAGAATCACCATTGCCACACCTCCTGTTGTAGTCGTTTGCACTTTTACTACCCTTCACCGGTTCTTAGAAGTTTTTTTAAAGTGTTGCTTTGCCAGCATCGAACCCTGCAACCTAGTGTGGATGAAACAAATTGTTACTGACACAGTTAAATGTAAAAAATAATAAGAATGATTGATTTTAAATGCTCTGGAAATTAAGTGTTTCCTGATGTGCTTATATTGATTAAGGGTGATATTACTCACCCTTTTCCTCTGCATTTATCTACACTCCAACGGCCCCCATGTCCTCCCTCACTGCATCCATAAATATCCTGTTGGCCCTTCTTTTTGTCTCTTTCCTGGTAGCTCCACCTCTAGCATTCTTCTTCCAATATAACCACTGTCCCTCCTGTGATCACATCCCAAACATCTATCTTCTCTATCTTTTTCCCCAAACCTTCCTGTCTGTGTTGTCCCTCTGATGACTTTATACCTGATCATGTCTATGCTCCTAATCTTTCCATCTTTCATCTTTCTTAAAGGAAATCTCAGCATTTTAAACTCTGCCACCTCCAGTGCCTTTTCTCTCATCCTAATCATTATTGGTATTATGGCTGGTCTCACAAATGTCCCGTAAACTTTTTATGAACTTAGTTGAAACTGTCCTATCACAGATCACTCTTGACCCTTTTCTACAGCTGTTCCATCCTGTCTGTTCTCTATTCTTTACCTCTCCTCTACAGTCTCTACTGCTCTGAAGAGTAAATCAAAAATATCTAAAGTCCTCCAACTTAATAAACCTACGCTCCTTGTAATCTCACCATTCCTCTGAATGGAGCCAGAATAATCTAAAAAAGAACTCAATCGTAAGCATAGATCGGGGAACATATTCTGAGAAGAACAAACGCGTAAGCACGGATCCACGAACGTATTCTGAGAAGAACACAAATACAATGCTTCACATGTCAAAATACGTTGTCGCACGTGCATGCAAATTGTGGTTTCAATTTGTGAAACTACATTCACGCAAATTGGAATTTTTGAGACTCAACCTATTCAACAATGCAGTCCAACTTCGAACTCTAAGTCCTCTGTCCAACCTATTGGACTCTGGTTCCTTATTCATACGCTTCCTTCTAAGTAGTTAATCAAAACTCATGCTTCCTGGAGTTAATCAAACTCATGCTGCACAATCTTCCCAGCTTGTTTCTTTTCTTTGCATTCCCAGTCGGTACAATTCATTTTCTCCTTCCTTCATGCCTAACCTCTCATGCAGCTCCTCATGTGCCATTTGTTTGGCCCTGCCCTTTTCTCTCTTCACCTCCCTTGTCCTCTATCTGTACTCCAGTCTAGTCCCTTGTGGTCTGTCGTTATCATCTCTTCTATAGTTTCTTCTCTGCTATTCCCTTTCTGTGAACATTCTCCCAAAACTCATCATTTAACCACCAGGTATCTTTGTCTACCTTTCTCTGTCCGGACAGCCTATCTAGCACCCCTCTAACTGTCTCCATAATCATTCTAGTTGTGGTCTCCCAATAACCCAGAACTGCCCTCACTCTTTTTGAGAAGTCTTAATTCCTCTACACATTCACATTCCTCTGCATTCCTCTTTCCCTACATTTCACCACTTTATCTTCTGTTCTGTCTTCACCCTCTTCCTTCCTTCTACCTGCTACCACCCTACAGTCTCATATCTCTCTTAGATTACTTCCTCCACACAGAATATAATCTACTTGTGTGAACCTGCCTCATTTCTTGTATTTCACCATGTGCTCCTCTCTCTTTTGGAAATATGTGTTCCTACTCTCACCTATGGTCATGAACTTTGGGTCATGACCGAAAGAACGCGATCCCGGATACAAGCGACGGAAATGAGCTTTCTTCGCAGGGTGGTAGGGCGCTCCCTTAGAGATAGGGTGAGGAGCTCTGTCACCCGGGAGGAGCTCGGAATAGAGCCATTGCTCCTCCACATCGAAAGGAGTCAGTTGAGGTGGCTTGGGCATCTACATCGGATGCCCCCTGGACACCTTCCACGGGAGGTGTTTGGGTCATGTCCCACTGGGAGACCCAGATGAAGACCTAGGACACGCTGGAGCAACTATGTTGCCCAGCTGGCCTGGGAACACCTTGGGATCCCCCCCAGATGAGCTGGAGGAAGTGTCTAGCGAGGGGGAAGTTTGGGTATCCCTCCTCTGAATGTTGCCCCCGCGACCCAGCTCCGGATAAGCGGATGAAGATGGATGGATGGATGTTTATCAGAGGCATTTCCATTCTCTTTGTAAAATCATCAGTCCTCGCTCTGCAGGACAAACTTTTTCCTACGTGTCTTACGCTCGTTTCCTGTACCTTCCTTTCACGGAGTATTACTTTTAATATGTATCCTATGGATATTTGCAACATTAAGACGGCACCCAGGGTCAGTTCTTTCGTTTATTCAAGAGACGAGCTGCTGGCTCTGAGAACAACAAAACATGGACAACAACACGACATACCGGCAGAGCTAAAGAGGAGTTATAAAGGTTACAGAACCAGAGCTAAAGTTAAGGCTGAGTTAGTCGTTTTGGCGGACAAACAGAGACGTTTTAAACCATCTACTCCCTCCATCATCATGGGTAATGAAACTTTCTTTCTAATAAGATGGAAGAGCTTTCCGCGCTGTTTGACCCGCGGATATACCGGGAATGCAGCTTGTTTATCTTCACAGAGATTTGGCTAACCGACAATGCACCGACAGGGACATGAAGGCTAGTGGGAAGAGTAAAGGTGGGGGACTCATCATGTATGTTAACAACCGCTGGTGTAACCCTGGTCATATCTCCGTAAAGAAAGTTTTATGTTGCCCTGACTTAGAGCTACTAGCCGTTAGCCTCCGGCCGCACTACCTTCCGAGGGAGTTCAGTCACGTAATAATCCTCTGTGTTTACATTCCTTCGAGAGCAGCCATGGCCACTGCCTGTGAAAAAATTCACACCTTCACGGCAGGACTGCCAACACAACACCCTGAGGCTCTTATCCTAATTTCTGGTGACTTCAACCATGTCACTCTGGACTCCACACTAGCTGACTTTCATCGGGTGGTGGATTGCCCCACCAGGAGTAATAGGACTATTGATCTTCTGTATGTTAATGTAAAGAGACCTACAGAGTCATCGCCCTGCCCCCTCTTGGAAAGTCTGACCATAACCTGGTGTACCTCCAGCCACAGTACACCCCCCTGGTCCAAAGACGGCCGATCGTCGGATAATCCATCAGGAGGTGGACTCCTGGAGCAGAGCAGGGACTGAGAGACCTGAGTTTTGACACCACTAACTGGGATGTACTTCTGATCCCAGATGATGAGGACATTGATGGAGCTGCCCACCACCTTACAGACTACATAAACTTCTGTTTGGATGTGGTTGCCCCTGCTAAGACTGTGCTGTGTTACCCTAATAACAAACCTTGGGTGACACAGGAAGTCAACGCTGTTCTCAACATGAAGAAGGAAGCTTTCAGGAGAAACAACAAGGAGGAAATGAGAGCAGTACAGAGGGAGGTGAAACACTGCCTATAAGAGGCCAAGGACAACTACAGAAGGAAGGTGGAACAGAAACTGCAAGAGAACAACATGAGGGAGGTCTGGGATGGCGTGCGGACCATCACAGGCCTAAAAGCCAGGACCAGCCTTGAGGACGGGGGAGAGGAGATGGCAAACAGGTTGAACAACTTCTTCAACCGGTTGAATCACCCCTGCCCCCCATTGTCCACACTCTCACTGCAGTCTCCACCACTCCCTCCAGTAGTGGCTGACCATCCAGGCCCATCCTTGTCACACATCCCCCCACCTCTGACAGTATCATCATCATCATCTTCACCACCAGGCTGCACAACAGGAACTGGCCAACACTTACACGACAACAATCTAATCCCCCCTCCCCCTGATCCCCCTTCCACTCATTTTCTCCCCCTGACTTCCCCTATCTCACCTCTTTCCCCCTCTACCCCTCTCTCCTCCATCCCCCTTGCTCTCCTGTCATATATCCCCTCCCCTCTCATTACTGCTGATCAGGTGAGGTGAGAACTGAGGAAGCTTCGGTCCCGGAAGGCAGCAGGCCCGGACAAGGTGTGTCCACGACTCCTGAAGACCTGCGCAGCTGAACTGGGAGAACAACTCCAATAGGTCTACAACCTGAGTCTTCGGCAGGGAGAGTGCCAACCATCTGGAAGACGTCCTGCATCATTCCTGTTCCCAAAAAGAACCGGCCCAGCGAGCTGAACGACTTCCGGCCAGTAGCACTGACCTCTCACCTGATGAAGACCCTGGAGCGGCTCTTCCTGAACCTCCTCAGGCCAGAGGTGCAACATGCCCAAGACCAACTGCAGTTTGTGTACAGAGCAGAGGTCGGCGTGGAGGATGCGATTCTGTACCTTCTATACCGGGCCTACACTCATCTTGACAGGGGAAGCAGCGCTGTGAGGATCCTTATTCTGGATTTCTCCAGTGCTTTCAACACCATCCAGCCACTTGCACACACTCCAGGACAAACTGACGAGCATGCAGGTGGACCCCTGTCTTGTTGCCTGGATCTACAGTTACCTCACAGGCAGGCCACAGTATGTCAGGTTGAACAGCAACACCATGTCTGACACTGTGGTCAGTAACATCGGAGCACCACAGAGGATGGTGCTGGCCCCTCTTCTCTTCACCCTCTACACCTCGGACTTCTGGTACAACTCTTAGCTGTACCACATCCAGAAGTTTGCAGATGAGACAGCCATCGTGGGGTGTATCAGGAACGATGATGAGGAGGAGTATAGACGTCTAGTGAGTGACTTTGTTGTCTGGTCCAAATTCAACCATTTACAGCTCAACACCACTAAGACCAAGGAACTGGTCATTGACTTCGGGAAATCAAAACCAAAACCGAGGCCGGTCCTTATTGACGGGGAGGAGGTGAAGGTCGTGGAGACCTACAAATACCTCGGGCTGTGGCTGGACAACAGGTTAGATTGGGCACATAACACCACGCAACTGTACAAGAAGACACAGCGTAGGCTTTACTTCTTGCGGAGACTAAGGTCTTTCAATGTCTGCAAGAAGCTCCTAAAGATGTTTTACCAGTCTGTGGTGGCCAGCGTCATTTCTTACGCTGTGGTGTGCTGGGTGAGCAGCACATCAAAGAAGGACTTAACTAGACTGGAAAAGCTGATTAGGAAGTCTAGTTCTGTGGTGGGCACACAAATGGACTCCCTGGCAACAGTTGCAGAGAAGAGAACTATTGGCAAACTGCTCACAATCATGGACAATGCCACTCACCCTCTGTACTCTGTCATCATCAAACAGAGGAGTCTGTTCAGTGACAGGCTCCTCCTATCAAAGAGCAGAACAAACAGACTCAAAAACTCCTTTGTTCATCTGGCAATCAAACTGTTTAACTCTTCTCTGAGGGGGACAAGAGGGTACAAACGACCGGTGGGGAGGGGGGG
>JAFBJS010001833.1:0-34616 GCA_016785265.1 Paraplagusia blochii
GAAATAATTCACTTAAAGAATGTCATTTCTTATTTTCAAAAAACATGTTACACTTACAATGCACAGTTCCATGACAAAAAATTGCAATAAAGGATAGTTCTTTCATGATAATTTTATGTGATTATGTAAAATGTAGAAATTTTATCAAGTTGATTAGATTCCAGATGTACCAACAAGCATTTGGGACGAGGAAACAGGATTGCAGGATTTAAAACAATAAGTGAAAAATAACTTTAACTTACTCTGTTTGACGGAAATAGATAGATGATTACATATATATAAATGAGGCAGCACCCCCTACTTACACTTATGCCTATACCCCTAAAGGGCATAGCTCAGGTGGAGTGATGGCAGCAATATTTAAATGTGCACTTTCCCCACCCCAGAATCCCAGGCATACTGACAGAAATTTGTCTTAGCCCCGTAATGTAAGTTTAATCTTCTCCAAGTGTAAAAACATCATCACATCCTGCAGCACATCATGCTGCAATCGTTGGTTTGATGTGTTTCATTGCCAGTGCAGCAGGATCTGCCTGCACGCCAGTAAGGTAAAAAAAGATATTATATTACCTTGCTTCTTCGTGACAGTGTTATCTACACCTAATAAAGCCATTAAAACACTGGGTTCCATTCTCTTACCCAGACCTCAGACAATACACTGAAGACTGTTGACCAGTAATTTGAAAATGTGCGGCATGACGAGAACATATTAGTTGGCTACATCAACCTGACATATTGTCCACCCTTGGATAGAGGGAGGACATCCTAGCACTGCTCCAATGTAGACGGTGCACAACCTTAAATTGTATTAATCCAAGTCTTGCTCTTTACTCTTCTGAGAGCCTCTTCCCAGACCTCCTCTGAAATATTCGATATAAACTAATTTTATCAGTGGTTTTTAATAGTTTCCATCTTGATAAGTCCTCATCCTGTTTGATGAGGGTCAGATTCTGTCTCCACTTTTAAAGCGAGACTTAAGACCCGCCTCTTTAACGTAGCTTATATTCTAGGCTAGATTATGCATGTCCAAACTAGAATAGTTTAATTATATGCTGCTTAGGCCTAGACTACTGGGGAGCATTTTCTTTCTTTATCTTCATCTTGCATAGAGAACATTGACTTTGCATTCTATTTCTTCTTTTTCTTCTTAGATTCACATCCTTTACTGTGACATGCACCCCTTTTTATAACTTTTTTTGTAACAATTTTAACAATTTGTAACAATTTTTTACAGCTCTGCTGCCACCAGCGGTTCAAGCCAAAGACAGAAGTGAGGACTCATCAACTACCCCAGAGATCCCCCACGCATTACTGAACTTTGTTTTTTCAGTGTTTGACAGCCTCACTGCTCCTTCTTTTGTATATTGTACGTGTATTTTGGATATTGTATGTTCTTAGTAACTTGTACTGCACATCTGTCCGTCCAGGGAGTGGATCCCTCACCTGTGGTTCTCACTAAGGTTTTTACCTTTTCTTTTCCCCGATTCCAAGGGATATTTTTCGGTAGTTTTTCCTTACCCTGGCTGACGGTTACCAGTGGCGGGCCGTGCATTTCAAACATAGGCCTTCGATGACGTCATAGTTGTGTGACGTCAAATTAATACGCCTCATAATAACATCAGTATGACGCCAGGACTTGAGAATTCACACATGTACATTATATCAGCCTTAAAATAGGCTCATCAAGCAACACTTCATTTCTAAAAAATTTAAAATCATTTATTCATTAACTGTGCCTGTGGCAAAGTAGTTGACCATTTGTTTCGTCTCCACTAGGTGCTGGCGTAGCGACATTTTAAATGAACCCTTCAAAATCAGCCGTGCCATACATTACAGTAAGTTTGATTTTAAGTCGGGGAAATCAAACAGTGTTCCATGGCTCTGCTTTAAGCTGGAGAAGCTGCTTCCGGAAAATGTTCCCTGCATTTGTGAAAGTGCTGGGATGTGCATAATAGTGAATGAATAGGACCATGGGTGCCTTCTCCTCCTTCTCTGTCAATTTAATTTGTACTATACGTTTAGTCCAGATGCCATCACCGCTGCGCCTTCACATCACAGTGCCACAACTTTGTCCAGAGAACTTTCATACTCCTTAAGAAAATTATAAATAAGTTACATCCACAAATTTCACAGAACGCTCCTGGACACCAACGGACGCCACATAACGCAGGACCGCAGACCGAGCTGTGCCGTGTTCTCCACATTCATCAACCATTACAGCGCAAAAGGGGACACTTTTGTTCTGCGCTTCTATTTCGTCTCACATCAAATCAGCAATAGCATACATTAGGTTATTTCGGATATTTCCTGTTGTCCCAGCAAACACCCAGTTAGTGGACAGGTGGTACTGCCACTCTGGTTCGTATTGAGTGAGGAAAGAAAGAAGTTCCATGTAGTTACCTCTATTTAAGGACTGGGAGCTTTCATCAATGAAAGTTCTTGTTTACCCAAAAATATGACACAATCCACAATCTGTCTGTAGCTGTAATCTCCTAGTTCAGATTTAATGTCCCAAGAAGCCATTGTCAGACTCCTGGGAGAGCTTATCCAATCACAGCACAGATAGTGTTTCCTTATATGGTAGGTATGCAGGAAGGTCCCAGGTCCCAATCTAGCGTGTTAAACGGCGCTGAGTGCTGTGAACTGAGCCCATTCACTTACAGAAGGCACGGGCTTCACTTTTGATACTGAAGGCCATGCCAGATTTCATGGAACCTGACTAGATAGCTGAAATATGATTGGTAAAAAGGTTTTTATCCAGCTTTTAAAATGTAAAAAACATTTTTCTTAATAACAATAACTAATAAGATTTTCTTTAAAAAAAAAGAAAACACTCTTTTTCTGAGTGTGGGCCAGCAAAGAAGGCCTTGCTGGCCCTGATGGCCCACCACTGGATGTTACCAACCCTGTGAAGCCCTGTGGGACAAACTGTGTAAACATGGTCTATATTAGAGCTGGGCGGTATGACCAAAAATTGATATCACTGTATTTTTAGAAATTATCACGGTATCACGGTATTTGACGGTATTGTTTTTTACGTGTTAACCCCAATTCCTAATTGTTTAGAAAATAATCATAGTTATTAATAGTTATTAACCCTGGTTTTAATGGTCCCACAAAATGTTGCTGTTCACAAAGAATTGGAGGTGCAGAAATCAGAATGAATGATCCAGACAGTTGCAGTAAAAATACAGAATTTGTTATTGTGCAACTTGAAAACATCATTTAAAGATGACTGCAATGTAAGAGAGCTGTGCCCCCTGTGACTGCAAAGTGAATACTTGATAAACAAGTTGCATCCATATAGACTTTATTAACATTTATAGATTTATTAACATTTATAACAAATAATAAAAGTCTTTGGCTAAGTGGAGTGTGATAGAGTTGGTAAGACGACCCCTTTAGCAAACGCGCCTACCAGGGACGTCTGTGTAGTGTTTGTGTTTCTGCAGTGCCAACGTTACGCAGAGACTGGGGAGAAGATGCAGATTTAATTTTCATGCAATCTTCGTAGTCCAGGATATGTTTGTGGCGGAGGTGGTGAAGCAAATTACTTGTGTTGCCGCCGGCGGCTAAAACAATAGCTCGACAACCTTTGCAAAAATTACCCGTGTTTGGTCCGAGTCAGATTTCTCAAACCAAAGTACTTCCACACAACAGACATCGCTCCTTTTTTTGGAATGAGTGTGTTAGAATTATCTCCCTCCATATTCTCCACTCCACTTCTACCGCTCTCGTGCACAGTTGGTTTGTTTGGTGCAACACTGTTCACTGTTCGCTCAATCTACCGCTGTGCAACGTTCCGCATCCATATATAAATAAAACTTTGATTTGATTTTGATTTCACACTATTTGCTCTCATAATGTGTGAGTATAACTGTGCCATATATCCTCTCACCCCAAAGGGGACCTTCAAAAGGGAATCTACCATTGATTTATCAAGAAGTGCAGGAAATTGCAGGCACTGCTTTTTAGCAAAATGGTGAACTTGTTGGACTGTTAGAGATCATATCTAGAACATAAATCGTTAAAGCTTAAAATGTTCCTTTTTAAAGTCTCAGAGATTTTGCAATCCTTTCCCATGCCACACTGCAAAAACCTGGTCCAGTCTTGATGGTAGAAAGTTGTGATTTTTACAAGTTGGGTTCTGCAACAGAAGAGTTTGTTTGATGTTGATATGCCTTCTGAATTGATTCCATATTTTTAAAGTAGAGATAACCACTAGATTAGATGTATACTGCAAATTTTTTGTTATACTGGATGAGACGGAAGAGATGTTGATACACAGAATCTATTTTCTAGCTCACACCAGTCTGTGTTGGCGGATTGCATCCAATATGTTATTTTATGTGTGTTCACTGACCAGTAATAACTTCTGAAATTAGGGAGGGATAGACCACCTTCTTTTCTTTGTCTTTGAAGAAAGTCCTTTGAAATTCTAGGGTTTTGTTTATTCCATATAAATTGTGACACTAACCCATCCATCTGACTAAAAAAGGATTTAGGGAGGAAGATAGGAAGACCCGGAAACAGATATAGAAGCCTTCTTGGCAAGATGTTCATTTTGATACAGTTCATTCTACCAGCCAATATTATCCTTAGTACTAGTGGGGTAATATTTTTAATGAATAGCTCTTGAAAAGATGGGGTAATATTAACGCCCAAGTATTTAAAACCGTTTTTCTTAATAACTTGTTTATTTATTAGGAAGCATTCACTTTTGGATAGATTAAGTTTATAGCATGAAATCTAGTATTGATAAGATTGTTTCAGGAGAACTGAAACAATCATCAATACTTGCCAACAGATCAGATATGTATAGTAACATATCATCTGCATATAGAGATAGTTTATTTTCCAACCCCCATGTGCGAATGCCATGAATTGAATGTATGGATTAAAGTAAAAGAGATAGAGGCTCAATTGCTAATGTAAATAAAAGTGGGCTCAGTGGGCAACCCTGCCTCGTGCCTCTAGATAAGGAGAAATTCTGTGAGCGCAGCTGGTTTGTGACTACCGATGCTTTTGGAGCATGGTAAAAAAACTGAATCCATTTCCTGAAAGACTCCCCCAATCTAAATAGACGTCTGACATTTGAGAATAAAAGCCTACCTCTAATAAATCCTGTCTGATCTTCAGAAATTAAAGACGGCAGAGCTATTTCAAGATGCACAGCTAACAATTTTGAAAGTATTTTAAAATCAGAGTTCAGCAATGAAACTGGTTGATATGAACCACATTTAGTCTGTCTCTTATACACATCTAATGAAACAGAATGGAAAATGCTGCAGTTTCCAGAGCTGTAGCGGGTTCTACCAACACCACCAACAGAACCCTGGACGTCATCTGACCGTTAATGTTTTTGAGTGATGCGATGCGTGAAGCTCCACATCTGTCTCTTATACACATCTTCTAAGACTAGACGCATAGCTAACAATTTTGAAAGTATTTTAAAATCAGAGTTCAGCAATGAAACTGGTTGATATGAACCACATTTAGTAGCATCTCTGTCTGGTTTTAAAAGAAGGGTCATAGTCCCTTTTAGTTACTAGGAACATGCAAATATGTCAATATCAGATAATTTGATCGTTATATCAACCAACCAACACCGTTATTGTGAAGAAAAGTGTCATAGGTCCCAAATTTTTCCTTCACTCGACCTATTTTTCCAATGTTTTCCGCTGCTATTTCATTAATTCTCTTTCATTGTATGAAAACTGGACCACATCACGTTATTTTAGGAAAGCAGCAAAACATCTTGTTATTCCATAAATTTCATGTTCTTTTTTCAGTTTGTATTCTTTTAAGTAAGCAAATTCACAAATTGCATCAAAAGTTAAGTAGATGTTTATGTAATTTCTTAACATCTTGTAAGTCATTTTATAAGAGTAAACTAAGAGTTTGGGACCCTTTAAACTTTATTACTAGCAAATAGTGTTGATGGTTGAAATTCCATGACCAGGGGAAAAATAGAACAATAAGTCCTAAAATAGTTTATTATGTGTAATCTTAGAGTCAGGGACCATTTAGAAACTGTGTGTGGCAAAGGATATGTGCAAGTAAATACTTTCAAGTGTGATTTCACGGACTGCGTGGTCACAAAATTGATAGCTGTTTATTTGTATTTTGGTTAGAATTGAAAAATTCACTTCACAGTAAAAACAAGGTCTACTGTGAACTAATTCATGTACTTATCGGGTGTATGGGTCGAAATACCATTGCCATTGCTCAGAAAATAAATGGTAGTACCTGAAATACTGGTGTCCATTTAAGTGTATGGGGTAATTTTTACTTACCAACTTTCTAATGGTGGTGATTAGTTTAAATATAATGGCCAGCATTAAAAAAAGCCTGACGCCAGAATGAAATGGTTTGGACATGTTCAGAGGAGGGACTGCATATACCTTGGTAAAATAATACTAGAGATGGAGCAACCAGGTTGGGGACAAAGAGGAATTTAAAGTTGCTTAAGCTCCATCTCCAAAAGTAATATCCAAGGCAATCAGAGCTGACACTACTATTTTATATATTTGTGTATGTTCCTTTTCATCTTAAAAAAGTGTTTTGAAATGTTATAAAATCAAATGGTCTACTTACGGTTCCTAAAGGCACCTACTGAAATCCAGCATCACTGCATTCACAAATACAGTAAACGCATTGTTGCTGACAGCCTCAGTATCACTCAGTGTTGGCATTGATAAGCCTCATTAAGCACCTGAAACCAGAAGGGCTGTTGTAACTTTTCTTTGAAAAATCAAAAAGAAGGAGCATGTTCACAATAGGACCTTTCAACAGTAATGTTGGTGGATGGTTGATTTTCTTTGTTGCTGCTTATTTACTATATATATATATATATATATATATATATATTTAGTATATATATATATTTAGTATATATATATAAATATATATATATACACATAAGGTATAAGCAAATGCAAAAGCTATCAGCAAAAGATCTCGGTATTTGCGAAAGAAGTTATTATCAATGCGGTTTATTTAAAATAAAGTACGCACAGTAATGTTAATATTAGAATAACTGTTCACTGTTCACCCTCCTGTTTTCCTCGGGTCAAATTTACCCATCATTGTGTTAAACCCCCCCTAAAAAATTCCTTTAACAATCCCTCATCATAAAAATCTTAAAATTTATGACTCTTTGACCCCTACATCAGACAAAGTTGATTGTTGCATTTATCCACATTCCCATGCATGCTGTAGAAAAAGCCAAGGTTGTCTTTGGGTCACCATGACTCTACAGCAGGGGTGTCCAAACTGTTCCACAAGGGTCACTGTGGCTGCAGGTTTTTGTTCCAACCAAGCAGCAGCACACCTGAGTTGACAGGTTTAATCAACTGATCACAGTCACCAGACACCTGATTGGTCAAGCTATGTGCTCTTGGTTGGTTGGAACAATAACCCAGTAGCCACGTGGGCCCTTTGTGGAACAGTTTGGACACCCCTGCTCTACAGTGAATTTTAATTGAATCCCAGGTCACAGATTTATTTACACAAACCAGAATGTGAGGATGTTTTAGTTCTGTCTGAGATCAATCTGTAGCAGATGTAAAGAAAACAAAACAGGTGGCCTTCTCAAAGACTGTAAGGAAAAAATCGAAAGAAACTCATTGGGATAAATAAAAATGCATACAAAACCCCATTTTGCACATTTTCTTTATAGGCTATAGGAAGACAGATATGGAGCACAAACTTGGGTATTCACACATTTTCTGGAAAATGACTAGTTGTTTCTTTAAGCAATGTGTGAAAAAATCTCATAAGCTACTTGAATTGGGGGATTTACTGAACACAGGTCATTTTGACCTGGAGGACATGCACTGTATACAGAATTTGAGATGCACTAGCACCCACAGAGAATGCTGATGGATATGGGTATGTGGTACCACTATACATATTTGAGTTCCTGCTGGTATTTGCTCAGCACTCCTTGTGGGTGAAAATCTTCTGTATATGATATATAAGGTATAGTAAAAGCAATAGCTAAAGCCTCAGTATTGTCCAGAAAATGTAGTATATTAAAATATTTCATTTAATGGGACAACATAATATAAGCAGAAATCTATATCAACACTTATTTTCAAAAACACAAACAAAAAATAACTGGTTAACTTGGTTATTACTATGATCAAGCAATAGAAAACGCAACACAATTGTAGAAATCAGGTTGCCTATTTAGTTGTTATTGATTTCTGATTGGCTGATGGTTTCTCTTGATTTTTTTTATTATTTGCTGCAGGGAAAAAAATAAATGGAATTTTCCACATTTAGTTTAGTCACTGGACTGAATACTAGTGGCTTTTATACCCTGTGTATTACACATATACAGTGCAAAATCTATACTATGTAAAGCCTGGACAAAAGTGTGTTATTATTAATTAATACCATCAGAAAACTTTTAAAAGCTATTTATTACTGTTCAATCCGTTCTTTCTCAAAACATATTTATTAATGGTTATCTTCTGTCACCCCTTCCACAGCCCTAAACTTGTTACCTTGTTTA
Source organism: Paraplagusia blochii (assembly GCA_016785265.1). Classification (NCBI taxonomy): domain Eukaryota; kingdom Metazoa; phylum Chordata; class Actinopteri; order Pleuronectiformes; family Cynoglossidae; genus Paraplagusia; species Paraplagusia blochii. The sequence continues at coordinate 8,522 of JAFBJS010001833.1, forward strand.
TGAATGAAGTAGATTGAATTTCTGAATAAGTGTCAACTTCACAAGTACATAAAAAGCAATTATGAACGTCAATTCATTTATGCAGAAAAAATGTAAGAAGTTACCATGTTTTTGTTTTTTTCAAATTCCATCTTTTGTCTGTCTTCTTTATCGCGCACTCTCCCTTTGACAAGATGGCTGACCTGTTTAGACCTGTTTATCTTAGATAGTAGAAGTAGAGGAACTTTCTAGCGATGTTTTCGTCATTGGGTACAGCGGCCAATCATCAATTAGCATTTACGGACGACCAATCAGAAAGCGTAATACAGATGCAACCGATACCATTATCAAGCGTCACTGTGTGTGTTGTCCAGTCATTAACCTAAATGTAAACACGTGTTCGCCTCTTGAACATTCAAAGGACTCATCTACTTTTTCAAGGGTCCGCCATTTCGCCACAGACTGGAGAACAGAACACAATAAAGATTAACATCGATGAAAGATGGACTTTGCGCGTAAGTAAAAGACCTTTTTAGATTATTGTTTTTTATTTTTTAATTACAATCCACTTTTATTGCAAAAAACAGATAACTTGACTCCATAGAAATGTAATATTCCATTAATGTATCTTTTTTTGAATAATGCTAACATTTAGTGGCAACTATGATGGAACGCCTTTTGTGGAATTGCTTTATTATTGATTAATCTATATATGATTGCATTCATTAATTTTTCTTTAAATATAATTTTTTTCAAAAGACACCAGCAACCGAGCAGCATTCGGGAGGAAGCCAATATAGAAAACTGAATACTCTTGAAAATGAATTTCTTTTTTAGTGTTTTTCTTTACAATGCGTGATGATATGAAAAGTACATGTATGCCGATAACGTCGGTGTCTGGTTTAAAGTACACACGGAGATTCCATAGTGCCAAGGGACCACCTGAATGAATTCAAATATGTACTTGGCATGCTGTTTAGAATAAGAAGAGTGTTATAACGTGGTCATTGCCTACGGTAAAATAAGTTTTCACTCAAGGTAAAATATGTTTTGTAAAGAAATGCCCCTTTCATGCTTTCATTTCTTGTTTTGTCAAAACAGATGCTGTAGTAGATTCCAAGCAAACTCTGTCTTAAATCTTCTGACCATGGTGCTCTTAAAAATACAGGCTCAAATGTTTTTTTTCACCCAATATCTTATCCAGATGTGTGCACAGCTTCTGCACACATAATGTTTTACAAATTATATGATCCTATTGTTGGTTTTTCTGTTCAATATAATTTTTTTCATTTCATTTTTTGTATTCGAAACTTTATATTACATTGTATGGAGATGATTCCAATTACTCCCAGACTAATGAAAGGTTTTAGTCTTCTCATCTTTTCATTTTTTCCTTCATTTCAGAGAAAGCCTCATCTTATTTTTCCATTAGTGTGTGCTGACAGTGGGTTGAGTGCTTCTGAGACAGCATCTAAGTTCATCTTTGCATCGAGATACAGTAAACAAATGGTTGTTGACAGCCTCAGTATCACTCAACTCGGTGTCAGCAGTGGTAGAACTCATTAAGCACCAGAAACATTAATGGATGTAGAGACTTTGCCTGCTTTAAGTCAAAGATGAAAGGGCTTTATAATCGCATTAAGACTATTAATTTTACTGGTATCTGCTGATTGGAATGATCGCCGTCATATGTGATATCGTGTTTCTAAGACCCTTTAAAATTATGAATTGAAAAACAACAGTTAATACATATAATTTGTAATGTTATTGTCAGTGTCAGTGAGTTCAGCATCTGTGCATACATTTAAGGTTAGACATTTTGGTAAGTAACGTTTGAGACATTCAGAGCTGCATGGTCAAAAGGTTTAGGCAAAACTTCAGGAGGAATCTCACAAAGCATGTGGTTTGTCAAAACAAGCAGTGAAAGCATAAATGGGAATTTCTTTACCAAAAACATTTGACCCTAATTGAAGACTTATTTCATTAGGGGTAATGCAATTTTTAATGGCCATATTATTACAATCTTCTCTCTATATACAGTGTAGTACGCGGCACGCCTTTGCATATTTATGTTCACGATGGTTGCTCTTCTGCTCTCCCTGTGGGTGCTTTGCATCAGGCTCCCAGTGAATCGGCACTCATGCACATGTTTATGCAATATTAAGTACAAGACAAAAAAAAGAAATTAATTTTCAACAGTATGTAATTTTCTCTATTGTTTTCCTTGTGAATGGGGCTCGCTTACTTTTGAAAAAACATATTTTGGGAGACAATAAATGAATGCATGACTGTATGAGAATTAATAAGGAATGCCTGATGTTGGTAGGAATCTAGTAAATTACCACATATACCACTTTGATACCACACATACCACAACATGTCAATTTACCAAACATATATGATTACATAAAGTTTAGTAAATGCAATAACTAAAGCCTCAGGCCTATTGTCCAAACAATTTGGCATTTTGAAATGTTTAACTAAATAAGAAAGCGGAGTAACCCTTATTTTTTAAAAAAGCTCACACTGCAGTGTTTAGATTATATTAGATTGGTTATAATTATGATCAAGCAGTGGAAAGTACAACACAATTGCAGATTTCAGGTTGCTTTTTTGGTTGTTAGTGAGTTTGATTGGCTGCTGGTGTCTTTTTAATTATTTGCTGCAGTGTAAATTACACTGAATAACGGTTGCTTTTATGCCCTGTGTATTACTAATATACATTCCAAAACCTGTACTGTCTGAGGCCTGGATAAAAAAAATGTAAATATTATATATTTCTAACGGAAGCTTGAATGTATTTTATTATAGTGTTGGCAAAGAATAGATTTGCACCTTTTGCCACCCATCATATCAAATTTTTAAAAAGAATCCAAAACATTTTTAGCTGATGCAGGCAGAATATAACCCACTCAAATAGGTGTTGGCAAAGGATGGAATCCTACTGTGACACAACACTTTTTAGTGATTTCTATTCTATATTATTATTTAAAAAATAACTTTCCAGGTAGTCCTAGCAGAATTGCAAGAAAGGCATTTATGTGTGTAAGCCCCAACCATAAAAAGATGAGTTCTACCACTGCCGACACCGAGTTTAGTGATACTCAACAACCATTTGTTTACTCTATGAGCAAATAGATAATCTATTTGCTCACTGTAATAAATTGCTGTACCTCAAACACTCAAAATATATAATCAGCAGGGCTCGAAATTCGCGGTAGTCCGGTTGCCCGAGGCGACTTAATTTCCCATTTGGCGAGTTAATTCAGTTACTAGCCAGCCCGGTTGGCTAGTTGAAAATATATCCTAAAACGCGTTTTTATGTTGAAAATATAAACATAGCATTTGTTAGAGCGTTACCAAAACAGCCATACAATACGAATCATAAATGTGCCGTTGAATTTATTACCACTGCACATGACGCTATGACGCATCTCGTTGAGTCTCGCATGCTCTCACGTGATATGACAACCAGATTTCAATACTTGGGACCATATTATCGTCCATATAAACACGCGTCTTTATTTGTTTACACTTTCAACTGTTAAAACATCTTTGTAATGTGGAATTATCTGAAGGGAGTTAAGCCGCCACCTGAGACGGGGAAAAAACGACCAAGGTCGGAAGAAGAGAAAAGGGTTGCTGACAGGGAATACGAGACAGAAAAACGCCGTAGGTTTTACAAGTCTGCATGGAAGCACGGTCGGCCCTGGCTTCATTACGATGCGACCGCCCGACTAATGTTTTGTACCCCCTGTTCTGCGTTTTACAAAACCCGCAATTTGACGAAGAAATCCGCGTTTGTAAACGGCAGCGGAAATTTAAAATATGAAAGTGTCGTTGCACACGAAGGCAGTGAAAATCACCGTCGAGCAGTGGCTGCCGAGACTGCCCGTACAGCTGGTATTGGTAGTAGCAATAAAAAGTAAATATCTTTTTATATAATGTATTTTTATACTAACATGAAGTTGGCAGGACCCCTCCTTTGCATACATGGCATTCAGGGCCCACTTGCACAAAACATCTTAAGTCCTTTCTTGTCCTTAAATTTAAGTATTTCCTTATCTCTTTTTTCATAAAAGATGATATATATTAATGTTATTGAAATTATTTGCTTTAAAACTTTATAAGAAAATTTCTTTATTTCTGTGATTATAATACATAATCAGATTATTGTGATATCTGTAAAAATTAAGGTAATTAAACTACAATATTGAAACAATTTAAACACATAGGCAAGTATAGGATAAGATTATCCTTAACTTACGATTTTTTGTGTAAGTGTGGCCTGCTTAATTCTGGTGCTCAATTTTATTTCTTTTTAATTAATACTCATTTGCCAAGTTTTGCAATGTCCTGATTATTTTTTACTTTATTATGGTGCTCTGAATTGTTATATTGTAGTGCTCTAAATTATTTTAATTTTCTTATTGAAAAACAGTAGCAAAATATTCTTGAAATAGAATAAAATGCATATTAACTATGAACAATTGTGGTATTTTGTGTCATTTTTACAGTGTTGAACTTACTGAGATTGGACACATTTTGGCTAGTTGATTTTCTGATTGGCTAGTAACTTTGTAAGGTAACTAGTCTGGCTGGCTGGCAAGAAAAAATATGAATTTCTAGGCCTGATCAGATAACTAACTCCCCTGAGCTTGTTAGAACAACTGACTCCAAATATATAAAATTATAACATTGCTATCCACTTGCAAATCCAGGTAACAACACAACAGCATATTTCTTCTATTGTTAGAACCATGGTGTAAATTTTACCCCATTCAGTGTTGAACATATCCCAATCAATAAGTTCCAGAACCTTTCACAAAATGCTTCAAAAAGTAGTTTGCTTGCCTTATGAGAATTTTTTTTAGCACAACCCATATGAGTGTGAATATAAACAATATATAAAAGATTTTTGTGGTGGCCGAAATAGTGGGAAAGAACCTGTTTTCTGACAAAATACTGATTTATTTACAGATTCATGAGATCCACGGGTCAGAGGGCACTGTCCTATGGCAAGGGAGAGTGCACATTGGGGCACTTGATGCCTAATTTTCGTCCTGGTTGCATGGCTATTGAATGCATCTCTGATAAGAATAAATTCTATAAACACAAAACACTGAAGTATCCTTAAACAATGCTTAAAAGATACAAAAAGACAACAGTTTTATTTTGAATCAAGCTCAGAACTAGTCATATCTAACTGTGGACTATTCATTTCATACAGTTTCCATGAGGAGATTCAAGAAGAAACGGAGGCTTGTCATTAAGTTCAGCCCTCAGAAAGTGTGCTTGGGGCTTCTGTAGTCTTGGTTTGCGGTGGTGCTGGTTGCAAGGCTCAAGAAAGTGCTTTCCTACCTGGTAAGTAAATATATTTAATGAACTCAATGCAATTGTTTGATGTTGTTTTCTGCATTATGAAACAGTTGTTTGTGTTAGATGGATTTTATTATGGTTAGACTTGTGTGTTTAACAGCCTCAGACACTAATTTCTCGCTCCAACGCTCCTCACTTCGCTCCTTCTTGACCCTAACTCGGTGGGCGAGGTGATTCGCTCGGGCCTCTAACTGTCGTCCCTCTGGGTGTCCGCCCCACTGCCGTCACTAGCACACCGCAGTGAGTAGCCCGAATAACCGTGGTGCACTATGCGACCACACCCATTCGTGACAGCTCACCTCTCATGATCCTGGCACTTGTTGGTTGCCGGAGTAATGTTTTGGACACCTTTCATAGCGGTGTCGGGGGCATGTAACTGGGGTATTTAAAGAAAATAGACAGGCCTTCGTATTAACGTACCACCAACTCATGGACCATTTACCGCTTATAGCGGCTTTCACAGTTATGCGTTTCCACGTCACAGCTGTTTATCACGTTGTTCTTTTACCCAGCATGAAGGACATGCCTCAGTGTGTTCTAATAACATGTCACCCACATATCTCTTCTGTCTTCAGCTTAAAAAGGAACATTTTTTTCATTCATATAACTTTATTTATGGCCTACTATTATCCCTCAGTTATGACTTTTGGATACTGAGCTCAACTATTCTTGACACCCCCTCCTTGAGATCAGTATCTACCCCTTCCCCTCTCTGTATATGTTCTGAGCTCTTTATTACCTACATCCCACCTTTCACAACACCCCCTCCTAGAGGTCAGCACGTATACACTTACATACATCACTGAACCCTCAAGCAAAAGTGGAATTAGAAGAGGTCGTCATCAGATGGGTAAAGATACAGGATGTCCTCCAGATATGGGCTGTGTGGGGAGATTGGGGAGGTGAAGGCAATGCCTCCCAGGAGTCGATAACCAACATAGAATCAGGCGATATAGGCGGTGACCTCATTAAACTCAGCCCTAAGAGCTCATTCGTAGACAGGATGGGCTCCTCCGCTGGTGGTTGTGGTTCCTCCTCTTCAAGTAACTTCTGGGCGTCATCCCTCTCTTCCAGCTGGGATGTTTCCACAATCTCTAGCAGAGAGGCCTCCTCAACAGGCAATCTTGGGGCACTAATCACTTGTTCTGGCCGTCTTCACTGGGCAACTCCAAGGCAATTCTTCCTTCTTTTTGCTGGGATGTCTTCCTACATATCTTCTGAATGACCTCCTGGAGTTCCTGAGCGACGTCTGCCATGGCAGCTTCCATGGCCCCTCGACTTCCCTCCAGTTCTGGGAACGAGGCTCCCAGGTGGGTTACCACCAGCCCTGGATGTCCCATCCCAGGTTCAGTCAAGGTTACTTCAACTGCCCATTGGGGCCGACTGCCACCATCCAGGTCAATGATATCCTCCACCAGGTTCTGCAGGGAGAGGTCAGGTGGCACCAAGGGAGAAGCAGGCTCATCTGGGGATGGAAGAGGCCCCAAACTGTGGATGTTAGATGCTGGTTGATGGAGTTGCCCCCGGTAGGCGGTGTTAGTAGAGTTTGAACTAGAGATTGTAGATCCTGACCAGCCGTCTGGCAGGTGTAACAGATTGAGGCCGATACTCGTTCACCACCAGAGAGAAACCACACCTTCCTCCTCATAGGGTAGTATAAAACTTGTGGGAGGGTCCAAGGCTGCAAGTCCTGACCCCCGGCGAAGTTAATTATCACTGTTCCTACAACATCCAGGGTGATGCCCAGCTGATGCTTAATAGCTGGGACTGGAAGTTCGCCAGTTATGCCTCCTGGACAGAAGAGGCCCTCTGCGTTGTGGGCCCCGTAATTCTCTTGGCAACAGGAGTCACATAATAGTTGGGGATTCACATACCAGAGGCGGGATCGATCTAGTGGCTGACTGTCATAGGTGGTTCCCAATATGTCGGGTACCTCACAAGGGTGACAGTCTCGATTGCTGGTTCTGGTGTCATTAACTCAGTTTGAACATTCATGGCTTGCTTCAGAATCCTTGTTATGTTCTCCGGCTTGTTCCTCTGCACATCTTGATCTCATTGGGTTGTATGGGATTTTTCTCTCCGACGCCAGGTCCAGCCTTTGACGGGGCTGTAGCTCAATATCCTTTTTTCTCAATGCCTTCTCCAGGCACTTTACTTTTCTTTGGCCCCTCAACTGGAGGTAGTGTTGGTGTCGCGGTGTATTCTCCACTACCACTGCGTTGCACTCGCTGGGTCTTTATTTCGAGAAGGATGGGAGTGGGCCGGTACCCTTTCTCTGGGAGGAGTCTACGCCATGCCCAATCCCAGCTCCGGACTCTTAGCCAAGGACAAGAGTGGGATAGTGGTCCTTCCTTGATCTTAACCTCTTCCGCGGGCCACACCAGACATTCTCCTGTGTCGTAGAACAAGTGGGACATTTGCCAATATCTGATTTTTATTCCTACGAAACTGAGAATGCTGAAATATCTCTTGGCCCTTTCTTGCTGTGTGGAATGAGAGCCCTCAAAAAGTGGACTCCATGATTCTAACTCTTCGTTACATGTTATTTCTGTGGTAACTGCATATCTCTGATACAGCACTCCGGCTGGGATCAAAATCATTACTGCATGTGTTGTCACCCCCCCTCGCTGTACCTGTAGGTGGTGAATCCAGTCTTTGAGGTGACTAGGTACAGCAAGAGTTTTTGAAGCTGTCCAGTCTATTCTGATGGGTAGAGTTTGGTTGTCTATTATGAAGCGTTCTGGGTCAAGTTCACATTCCTTCACCCAGTCATACATACGTTTGCTGTTAGTCCAGATCAGATAGCCCCCGATCATCATCACCACGTAGACAATTTTTGCATTATTGTAATAATGTAGAGCCCAGCTGACTTTCATCAGTATCCCGTGCACTTTGACATACAAAACATTGAAGATCAAAGGGTGATATAGTATGCGAGGTGTCTTAAAAGGGCCTCCATCGTTGTATGAAGTGTATTTCAAGCATGGTTCTTCTCTTTCCCACCTCCTCTCATGGTCACAGTAATAGAATTTTGAGTCACCGGTTAATGCTGGAAATTTCTGCCCATTCGCTCTGTAGTGTGAGGAAGTCGAGCAGGAAAGGGTGTGTAATCTGGAACTGCAGCATCATCAGCATAACTAATTGGGGCATATCTTTGTCGATATTTGTGGTATTTTCGTCATGCAACAGGTCTTGGAACAAGAGGATCTGGCCTGCCATCTTCCTCTCTTCTTAGCTGTCAGTGGCTCTGAAAGAAAACATATTTAGTTCTTTCCCCTCTGTCAGCTGCAGCCGCTCTATCAGCTGTTTTGTTATCAGCTTCTCTTCCCCCTCCAGTGTCACTCTCTGGCTGCTTTCCTTCTCTTTCTACACCACTACCACTTCTGCTCCCAGTGAGAATATGCCTCTTTATGGCACCATGAGCATACGCACTGTCAGCGGTCATGCATGGCAAACACTCGATTAATCTATTTTCATTCCAAACACATTTACAGGCCTGACATTCTTTGTCATTTGGTCTGAAATCCCAATAGGCTATGAAAACCATTCTTGGGGCCTAGTGTAGTCTACACCTTCCACAGACGTTGCAGTCTACCACCTTCACTGGTTTGAGACTTAATTTTCTCATATCTGTATTATTGTGATGGGCCTTCAGAGGCTTCAGTCGTCCAGGTCCCATCCAATGGATTGCCAATCCTGTAGACATTCATCCTACAGTGTCCTCACCTAGGATTCTTGTACGATATTCATAATTTCAGTTTTTCTCCCGGTGTTCTCTGTGCTTTTCTTTATGCACTATATTTTACACCTATTATGCAGTCTGTCATGACTTTACAAACCCTTTCAGGGATCCAAACCCCCAGCTCTTCCAATCCCCACCGTGTAGGTGAGGAGCCAGCATGTCCTAGGTCAGGGGTTACTAACTGGCGGACCGTGGTCGGGGTCCAGACCCAGGGGTAATCCTGTACGGACCCGGATCTATAATCTATTTATACGGCAGACGAATTTAACGGCTTTTAGGTGCGCAGCTTTTTAGTGTTTACGACCAACGCCATTGTAAACACAGGAAAAGCTATGCCAGTATCAGGAAATAAACTGACCAATCAGGTTAAATTAAACTGATCAATCAGGTTAAATTATCCCACGTGGTGCTATTCAGCCAATCAACTCTCGGCATTCTCAGCAGTTAACAGCAGCAGGCAGAGTGAGAGGGAGCCACAGACGGAGATGCGGAGAGAGAGTCAAGGGAGACAAGGGAAGTGGGTTCAGAGAAACTATAAGTGTTTAATTGTTAATTGTTGATTTGTTATGATTTGTATTGTTAAAGTGGTTGAGACTGTTGTGACAAGGTGTGTTAAAAATTATATAAGCTGTTGCTACACCTGAAGTTAAGAGCTTTATTTGAAGATGTTAATACTACTATATATATATATATATATATATATAATATTATAGTATACATATGACTCTGGCAAGGACCTTTATTTGAATAATTTTTTTCTGACTGGACCTCCTGGGCGTTTTAGTTGAATAACCCTGTCCTAGGTCCTCGCGCACAGCCTCCACTACCTCACCACGGCTCCTTCTGAGACCACCTTGCCTTTAGGTGTACAGTACTGTCCCCTTTCCCAATATAAACGAGGATGATACGGTGCTGCTGCACATAGCGATCAACCTCATCTTTTCCATGCCAATGTGTTTCTCCTTTTGCATGGGCTTTCTAGTGAATTACTTCTAAGTCCTAGAACTCAGCTGTTTTACACAGCCCATAATTCTTGATGCGCCACCGTTCTTCCTTTTGCTCCTTCAAATCCATTCTTCTCCCATGTTGACAGATCTTCCTTGAGAGCTTATGCACAGTAAAAGCTGTCAGTTACTATTTTAGCTCTTACTTTTCTCCTTTTATTGAAGCTTCAAGCACTGCGGCAACTTTTCAATTTTGTGTGCATATTTGGGGCCTAAGTCTCCATAGTTGTTCTTAAAATGTGCCAGATAAGTTGCTTCAAGTATTTTTCTAAGTCCAATTTTCCCTGTGTGAGAAAGATCACTTTCTATGCTGTTGTGATTGTAAAGGCTTAGGATTTCGTTTTTTAGTTGGCACTGGTGGATACATAGTTACATCGCTACGGTCTAATGGTGATGATACTGATCTGAGTGCATAAGGTTGACCTGGATTAAGCCTTTCATTCCCTTCTAGCGGTTCCTGTTTATTCTATCTTAACTCACCCGCCTCTGCGGTTGCTGAGAGTTACGATTCAACTCTAGGTTAAGGCGACCTCAGTAGAACTCACTCACAGCCACTCTCTTGGCTTTCCTGCTGCTGTCCTCTCCTGGGACATCACAGCCTCAGGGAATCCCCTCTAATCTTAGAGGGATTCCCTTCACTGGCATCCTTCTTGACCCCCCTCAGTGGGCGAGGTAATTCGCTCCGGCCTCTAACTGTCGTCCCTCTGGGTGTCCGCCCCGTCACTAGCACACCGCAGTGAGTAACCCAAGTAACTGTGGTACACTTATGCGACCACACCCATCTGTGATAATAAACGAGAGTTTTCTTACCTCCATTCTCCCCGTCAACCTAACTATTTCAATCACTATCTAGTCTGAATTAATTTTTCTAAGATAGATAAGAGTCTTTTCCAAGGGTGGATAAAAGATCTCTTCTTCTCCTCTTCTTTTCTTCCGAATAACTATTTCTATGCTGTTCATTGCATTCTGTCTAATTTTCCTAAGCTAAATTGGAGTCTCTTAACTATTCCATCCCGTTTAATTATCTCTATCTCCTCTAAGAGAGATGGGAGTCCTCTCCATGGGTGGATGAAAGTTCTCTTCGTTTTCTTTTCTATCCTTCAACCTTGGTACTCCTGTTCCGTCTAATTCTTTCTATTTAATTTTTCTAGGTCAGACACAAGTCATCTAATGATAATAAACGAGAGTTTTCTTACCTCCGTTCTTCCCGTCAACTTAACTATTTCTATGGTCCAATCACTATCTACTTGGGGCCTCTGCAATCTTGGTTTGCGGTGGTTCTGGTTGGAAGGCTCGAAAAGTGCTTGCATATCTTGTAAGTAATTATATTCAAGAAACACAACACAATTGTTTGATATTGTTTTGTGCATACACACATCATTATAAAACAGTTGTTTCCATTGGATGGATTTTTACTCTGGTTGGACTTTTGTGTTTAACAACCTCAGACACCAATTACTGATCTCTGATTATTTACACTTGACCAATTATTTACACGATTTATTACACGATTTGTTCCAAGAAAATTGATCAGAAAACAAATTTGAAGTTAATTCTTTTCGAATTTTACCAAATCTCTGCAAACGAAGATTACTTATTTTCCCCTAGCTGGTCATAACAGCAGACTCCAAATATAAAATTGGTAACATTGCCATCTAGTGGCAATTTCAGGTAACAACACAACAGATTGATTGTTGGAATCCATTTGAACTATGGTGTAAATTTTGCCCTAATCAATTTTTAACATATCCCAATCAAAAGATTGGAAAGACACTTTTTTACGTAATCTTCGGGAACCTCTCGCGTTATGCTTCAAAAAGTAGTTTGCATTCCTTATAAGAAAATATAAATATATTAATAATAAGAATAAATCTCTTCAATACAACAGATATGAGTGTATATATAAAAGATTTCTGTGATGGTCGAAATTGTGCAAAAAAAGTCTGTTTCCTGACACAATACCAATTTATTTACAGATTCATGAGATCCACGGGCCAGAAGGCACTGTCCTTTGGCAACGGAGAGTGCACATTGCGGCACTTGATGCGTATTTTTCGTCCTGGTTGAATGGCTACTGAATGCATCTCTCGTAAGTGATTAAATTTTATGAACTCAAAACTTTAAATTATCCCAAACAACGCTTAAATATACAAAAGACAACAGTTTTATTTTGAATCAAGCTCAGAAAAAGTCATATCACACTGTGGACTATTCAATTTTTACAGTTTCCATCACGAGATTCAAGAAGAAACAGGAGCTTGTCACTGCGTTCAGCCCTCCGTCTTGGTTTGCGGTGGTGCTGTTTGCTTAGGCACCAGAAAGTGCTTCCATACCTGTGCATACACACATCATTGTAAAACGGTTGTTCGCGTTGCATGGATTTTACTATGGTTAGACTTGTGTGTAGAGACTTCTCTTGCAGAGATTAATATTCCACGAAAATACATCAGAAAATGCATGATTCAAGAAGCAATGGAAGCTTGTCACTTCGTTCAGCCCACTGAAAAGTGTACTTGGGGCCTCTGCAATCTTGGTTTGCGGTGGTTCTGGTTGGAAGGCTCGAAAAGTGCTTGCATATCTTGTAAGTAATTATATTCAATAAACAATTGTTTGGTATTGTTTTGTGCATACACACATCATTATAAAATAGTTGTTTGCATTGAATGGATTTTGACATAGACTTTGTTTCTTTCAGACACTAAATTCTGATCATCTCTCATTATTTACATTTGAAGCTATTACTATTCCCAGAATAATTAGAAAAAGAAATTCAAATAAAGAAAATGTCTATATATTTAACTTGTTAAAAGTATAAATTCATGTTGAATTGATTCCCGTGTTCCGGAATTGGCTTCTCTCTGTGTGAAAAGAACGATTCTGATATATGCATAATTTCAATGGTATTTTCAATGTTTTCGACTTATACAGTATGCAACCTTTCAAAATGTGTTTTACTAGCACATATACAATTAAATATTGCAAACAAAAAAGATTTTCTTTTATTTACTCTGTAAAAGTAATAACTATATGTTGAAATGATTCCTGTGCTTCGAAATGTTCTTCTCAGTCTGGAAAGCACGATTGCGTCACTGCATCATCTAAGAGGTATTTTCTATGTTTTCGACTTATAGAGTGTGCCGTCTTTTCAAATGTGTTATTTTGTGTGTGTTATGTACAAATAATTATTGCGAACAACATTTAACAAATGTCTTCATTTGTTTTACCACGAAAAAGTAATAGTTTTATTTTGCACTGATTACAGTGTTCCGAAATGGGTTTCTCTCGTTCTGAAAAGGACGATTCTGAGACCGCATCATTTCAGAGGTATTTTCTATGTTTTCAACTTATATAGTGTGCACTTTATCCATCTTCATCCGCATATCCGGATCCCGGGGGCATTATTTGGAGGAGGGATACCCAAACTTCCCTCTCCCTAGACACTCCCTCCAGAAAGAAGACCATTTCAGATCACTGGAAACAAGACATTTTTCAGTTATTGTTTACAATATATATTTTTTATATATACTAAAAATACATTTTGGAATGTAACACAAAAATTAAGATGGAAACAAAGAAAATACCTCTGAAATGATGCAGTGTCAGATTCGTTTTTTTCAGAACGAGAGAAGTCCATTTCGGAACACTGGAAACAATTCACCTTGAAGTCATTACTTTTTCATGGTAAAGCTATTAAAGACAATTCAGTAATTGTTTACAATATATACGTGTATATGTGCTAGAAAATGCATTTTGAAAGGTGGCACATTGTATAAACCGAAAAAACAGAAAATACCTCTGTAATGATACAGTGTCGGAATCGTGCTTTTCACAGGACAAGAGAAACCAATTTCCGAATACTGGAAACAATACAACACAAAAGTTAATCATTTACATGGTAAAATAAAACAAACATATGTTTGAGTTATAGTTTGCAATATTTAGTTAAATATGTAAATGTTTTTGTTAGCATATATATATATATATATATATATATATATATATATATATGCTAACAAAAACATTTTGAAAGGCAACACAAAAATTAAAATGAAAACAGAAAATACCTCCGAATTGATGCAGTGTCAAAATCGTGCTTTTCAGAACGAGAGAAGTCCATTTCGGAACACTGGAATCAATTTAACATTGAGTTATTACTTTTACAAGGTAAAACAAATAAAGACGTTATTCAGTTACTGTATGCAATATTTAATTGTCTCTATCGTGCTTGGCAGGACAAGAGAACCCCATTTCCGAATACTTGAATTTATTCAACATAGAGTTATTACTTTTACATGTTAAAGCTATTAATGTTGTTTTTCAGTTATTGTGTACAATATTTATTTGTATATATGTTAGAAAACACATTTTGAAGGTTTAATACAATATTTAAGTCGTAAACATAGAAAATACCTCTGAAGTGATACAGTGTCAGAATCAGGCTTTATAAACCGTGAGAAGGCCATTTCAGAACACTTGAAACAATTCAACATAAAGTTATTACTTGTACAAAGTAAAACAAATAAAGACATTTTTCCAGTTATTGTTTAAAATATTTATTTGTCTATATCGTGCTTTGCAGGACAAGAGAAACCCATTTCCGAATACTGGAATCTATTCAACATAAAGTTATTACTTTTACATTGAAAAACATTCAAAAATATTTTTCAGTTATTGTTTACAATATTTATTTGTATATTTGCTGGAAAATACATTTGCTAAGGCGGAACAATAAATAAGCTGAAAACACAGAAAATACCTCTGTAATGATACAGTGTCGGAATCGTGCTTTTCAGGACAAGAGAAACCCATTTCCGAATACTGGAAACAATTCAACACAAAGTTATACCTTTACATGGTAAAATTAAACAAACATATTTTTCAGTTATAGACTGCAATATTTACTTATATATATGCTAGAAAACAAACATTTTGGAAGGCAACACAATAATTAAGATGAAAACATAGAAAATACCTCTGAAATGATGCAGTGTCACAATCGTGCTTTTCAGAACGAGAGAAGTCCATTTCGGAACACTGGAATCAATTTAACGTTAACTTATTACATTTACAAGGTAAGACAAATAAAGACATTTTTCAGTTTTTCGTAGCAATATTTATTTGTATATTTACCAGAAATTACATTTTGGAAGGCAACACAAAAATTAAGATGAAAACAGAAAATACCTCTGAATTGATGCAGTGTCAGAATCGTGCTTTTCAGAACGAGAGAAGTCCATTTCGGAACACTGGAGTCAATTTAACATTAAGCTATTACTTTTACAAGGTAAAACAAATAAAGACATTTTTCAGTTATTGTTTACTATATATATTTTTTATATATACTAGATAATATATTTTGGAATGCAACACAAAAATTGAGATGGAAACAGAAAATACCTCTGAAATGACGCAGTGTCACAATCGTGCTTTTCAGAACGAGAGAAGTCCATTTCGGAACACTGGAATCAATTTAACGTTAACTTATTACATTTACAAGGTAAAACAAATAAAGGCATTTTTCAGTTTTTCGTAGCAATATTAATTGTATATTTACCAGAAAATACATTTTGGAATGCAACACAAAAATTAAGATGGAAAGAAAGAAAATACCTCTGAAATAATGCAGTGTCAGAATCGTTTTTCTGTGCTTTTCACAGGACAAAAGAAACCAATTTCCGAATACTGGAAAAAATTCAACACAAAGATATACCTTTACATGGTAAAATTAATGAAACATATTTTTCAGTTATAGTCTACAATATTTACATATATATGCTAGAAAAAAACATTTTGGAAGGCAACACAATAATTAAGATGAAAACATAGAAAATACCTCTGAAATGATGCAGTGTCACAATCGTGCTTTTCAGGACAAGAGAAACCCATTTCCGAAAACTGGAATCTATTCAACATAAAGTTATTACTTTTACGAGGTAAAACAAATAAAGACATTTTTTCAGTCATTGTTTACAATAAATACGTGTATATGTGCTAGAAAACGCATTTTGGAAGGCAACACAAAAATTAAGATGAAAACATAGAAAATATTCAAAAAAAATGAGAAAAATAAATAAGCAGTCAGATTGAGATAGTTAGGACATGTTCAGAGGAGGGACAGTGATTATATTGGGAGAAGAATGCTAGACATGGAGCTATCAGGTAAGAGACGAAGAGGAGGATTATGGATGCAGTGAAGGAGGACATGTGGAGGTGGTTGGAGTTGGAGTTGAGGATGCGGAGGATAGGGTGAGATGGAAATTATTGACTCGCTGTGGCAACCCCTGTAAAATGGGATAATCCGAAAAGAAAAGAAGAAGAATTACTTACAAGATATGCAAGCACTTTCCGGAGCCTTCCAACTAGCACCACCGCAAATCAAGACTACAGAAGCCCCAAGTACACTTTCGGTGGGCTGAATGCAGTGACAAGCTTCCATTGCTTCTTGAATCTCATGATGGAAACTGCAAAAAATGAATAGCCCACATTGACATATGACTAGTTCTGAGGTTGATTCAACATAAAACTGTTGTCTTTTTGTATATTTAAGCGTTGTTTAGGATACCTGAGTGTTTTGAGTTTATAGGATTTATTCACCTACCAGAGATGCAATTAATAGCCATGCTATCAGAACGAAAATTACACAAGTGCCCCAATGTGCACTCTCCGTTGCCATAGGACAGTGCCCTCTGACCCATGGTTCTCATGAATCTGTAAATAATTTGAAATTGTTTCAGACAACAGGCTTTTTTGCACAATTTCGGCCACCGCAGAAATCTTTTATATATTGTTTATATATACACTCATATGTGTTGTACTGAAGAGATTTATTTTTCCTTTAAGGCATGCAAAATACTTTTTTGAAGCATTACGTATAAGGGTCCCGAAGATTATGTAAATAAAAGTGTATCTTGTTCATTGGGATATGTTAAACATTGAATGGGATATTATTTACACCAAGGTTCAAATTGATTCCAACAATAGAAGCCATACTCTGTCGCAACGTTTCCTCTAAGCTGCACGCCTGCGCAATTGTGCACTGCTCCATGTCCTCCGCACACAGCAAATCTACACAGCGCGTAAAAAAATCCAAGCTGAAGTGTAAATAGAATAAGCAAATAGGTTCACTGAATATTTAGTTTTTTTGTAATGCAACTCACTAACTGGCATGTGACAACAGGTACTTTAGTAAAACAATAACTAACACGGTCCAGCCAATGATATGATACGGTTTACACATGTTTACATACGCATCAATGTCATTAACAGCGCTGTATGCCTAAGTGCCGCTGTTTTGTAGGTTAGCATGTAGCTGACGGGGCGGCTGAATGTAAATAGACGATGAAGACAGATAAACGCGGATCAACGTTGGCCAAACAAACAGGCAGTGGCACATCCACTCACAAAGCTGAAGTAAAAAAGAATTGCGGTTCTTTTAAGATGGAATAGTGCTGTCCAAGTATGTGCGAACAGAAGAAAAAGGGGTTTTACTGGGTGAAATTTTTTTCGTTTCGAGTGAGAAAGGGTTGCTCTACAAAACAAACAACAAGCAAGTTTTCCAGCGGGAAAAGTGTGGATTGAATGGGCGTTTGACTACTTCAAGCGTCACATTCAGCAGAAAAGTAATTTGAATGCTGATGGAATTGTACGAAGACAAAGAGTGTGGATTAGTTGCTTCTTCTTTTCCTTTCGGCTTATCCCATTTTTCAGGGGTTGCCACAGCGAGTCAATAATTTCCATCTCACTCTGTCCTCCGCATCCTCAACTCCAACTCCATCTACCATCTCCATGTCCTCCCTCACTGCATCCATAAAGCTCCTCTTTGGCCTTCCTCTTCGTCTCTTACCTGGTAGCTCCATGTCTAGCAATCTTCTCCCAATATAATCACTGCCCCTCCTCTGAACATGTCCGAACAATCTCAGTCTGGCTTCTCTAGCTTTTTCTCCAAACCTTTCTGTGTGTGTTGTCCCCCTGATCACCTCGTTCCTCATCCTGTCCATCCTTGTCACCCCCAAAGAGAATCTCAGCCTCTTTAACTCTGCCACCTCCAGCTCTCCCTCTTGTCTTCTACCTATTCCTAGTGTCTCTAGTCCATACCATCAGGGCTGGTCTCACCACTATCCTGTAAACCTTTCCCTTCACCTTAGCTGACACCCTTCTATCACAGATCACTCCAGAGACCTTTCTCCAATTGTTCCATCCTGCCTGTATTCTATTCTTTACCTCTCTTCCACAGTCTCCACTGCTCTGAACAGTTGAGCCCGAGTATCTGAACTCCTCCACCTTCTCCACCTCTGCCCTTGTAACCTTACCACTCCACTGTTCTCCTTTTCATTCACACACATGTACTCGGTCTTGCTACGGTCTTGCTACTGACCTTCATTCCTCTTCTCTCCAGTGCAAACCTCCATATCTCTAAGTTCTCTTCTAGCTATCGCCTGCTCACACTGCAGAACACAATGTCATCTGCAAACATCAATGTCCATGGAGACTCCTGTCTGACCTCATCTGTCAATCTGTCCATCACCAGAGCAAACAAAAAGGGGCTCAGGGCAGATCCTTGATGAAGTCCCACCTCCACCTTAAAGTCCTTTGTCCTTCCAACAGCACCCCTCACCACCGTTGTGCTGTTCTCATACATATCCTGCACCAGTCTAACTCTTCTCAGCCACTCCCGACTTCCTCATACAAAACCTCAGTTCCTCCCTTAGAACCCGGTCATAGGTCTTTTCGAAATCCACAGAAAAGGTATGGCTCATCAACTTTATCCCTCTGTAATTGCTACAGCTCTGCATATCACCCTTCTTGTAAATTGGTACAAGAAAACTTTTCCTCCACTCATCAGGCATCTTGTCGGTCTCCAAAATTCTATTTAATTCTATTCTATGTTGTTTGGCTACACTCTCACCTGCCACCACCTTACGGTCACTTATCTCCCGGAGATTACCTCTTCCACAGAGAATGTAATCTACCTCTTGTATGTCACCCGGTGTTCCTCTCTCTTTTAGGAATAGGTGTTTACCACGGCCATTTCCATTCTTTTAGCAAAATCCACCACTGCCTGTCCTTCCAAATTTCTATCCCTAACTCCAAACCGGCCCATCACTTCCTCATCCCCTCTGTTTCCTTCTCCTACATGGCCATTGAAGTCTGCTCCAATCACCACTCTCTCTCCCCTGGGGATGCTCTCCACAACCAAATACAGCTCATTCATCAACCTGTCTGACACCCGTTTCACATCCACCACATTACTTGCATAATTTTCCCTGATGATCACCCCAACTCCATTTCTCATCCCATCTAATCCATGGTAGAATAACTTCAAACCTCCCCCAATATTTCTGTCCCTGCTGCCCTTCCACCTGGTCTCCTGTACACACAACACATCCACTCTTCTTCTCTCCATCATGTCAGCTAGCTCCCTACCTTTCCCTGTCATTGTACCTACAGTCAGGGTTCCCACTTTCAGACCAACAATTCTAACCTTCCTTTTTTCCCTCTTTGTCTTAATCAATTTCCCTCCTCTTCTTCTTCTTTGTCTTCGACCAACAGTAGTCCAATTTCCAACAGTACCCTGTAGGTTAACAGCACTGTTGGCGGTCGTTGTTAACGCGGGCCCCAACCGATCCGGTATGGAAATCTTTTTATTGACTGGCATCATAGATTTGGCAAATGTTTATCTGGGCTTGGGACCGGCACTAAAAAAACACTGGCTTGTGCTCCCTAGTGGCTGGGTTGGATAAGTTGCTGTTGTCATTTAATTATTTTAAAGCTAACAAACTTGCTATGATCCCTGGTTTGATACTGGTGTGTGTGGCCACAGCGTGCAACATCTAATGTTGCTCACAGTGGTCCTTAGTTTGCTCAGAGCGGTTGCCTGTCGGTGCAGACATATGAAAAATTAAAGGGAACATTGCTCTGTGGTGTAGTTACCTGAATTTGCAAGTAGTTAGCAATGTTACCAATTTTACATTTGGAGTCTGCTGTTATAACCAGCTTAGAAGTAAGTATTCTTTGTTTGCAGAGATAAGATCAATTTTGAAAAGAATTAACTTCAAATGCGTTTTTCTGATAATTTCTCTTGGAATAGTAATAGCTTCAAGTGTAAATAATTACAGATTGTCAGGAATTAATCTCTGAGGCTGTTAAACACACAAGTCTAACGACTGTAAAAATCCATGCACAAAACAATATCAAACAATAGTGTTGTGTTTATTGAATATAATTATTTACCAGATATGGAAGCACTTTTGGGAGCCCTGCAACGAGCACCACAGCAAACCAAGACTGCAGAAGCCCCAAGTACACTTTGGGAGGGCTAAACACAATGACAAGCTTCCGTTGCTTCTTGAATCTCCTGATGGAAACTGTAAGAAATGAACACAAACACAAATTAATACTGAAACCACCATAGAGAAAGAGTGTTTTGGGTGTTTCTTTTAGAACATCATTGGTACATGTTATATAAATCTGTGTAGATTCTTAGTCATCCAGGTAATTCAATCCAAAATTAGTTACTTCGAGATAGGGCTGGGCGGTATTGGCACCGTTTTACCTGTAATTTTTATTTTCATGATATGAATTTTGCATTTACCCCTATACCGGTGTGTGCCCATATGTCCAGAACACATAACGGCGGAACGTTGCACAGCGGTAGATCGAGTGGGGTAATAGTGTAGCACCAAACAAACCAACTGTGCATGAGGGCGGTAATAGTGATGACAGTACAGCGAGTTGAGCGGCCGCAGAGAATGGAGGGAGAAAATGATAACACACTTATTCCAAAATAAGGAGCGGTGTCTGTGCAGATTTTACTTGCATGAAAGTAATATCTGCATCTTCTCCCCAGTCTCTGCGTAACGTTGGCACTGCAGCACAAACACTACACAGACGTTTGTTTGCTAAAGGGGTCGTCTATGACAAGAAAATCAAACGGTGGAATGATATTACCAACTCTATCACACTCCACTTAGCCAAAGACATGCACCACAGCCTTTAAATGTACTTTTTATTATTCGTTTAAAATTGTGTATTGTTTCTATGGTACAGAATAAGCCTGCTAGCTAAGTTGCACTCATGTTTTTGATATTTGAATACAGTGCACTGCTCCTGGATTCGAGCAATACTATTACTTATGCAAGTTGCATGTTTTTTGTTTACTTTTATTATTTGTTTAAATGTGTGTACACCTTCACACCTCAATAAAGTCTGTATGGATGCAACTTGTTTAAGAAGGTGTGGTTGTTTATGAAATATTCACTTTGCAGTCACAGGGGGCACATCTCTCTTACATTGCAGTCATCTTTAAATGATGTTTTCAAGTTGCGCAATAACGAATTCTGTAATTTTACTGCAATTGTTTCTCTTCTTTGTGATGGAGCCCTGGTCTGATCCCGAGAATTTTCCGGGCAGAGAATTCAAAACAACTTTATAAGTTTCCAGGCTATTTCAAGCCCACCAACACTCTTAGACAGAAACTAGTCCACCCTGAAGACAAAATACCCCATCTGCAACAGAGCAATGTTGTATACGCAGTACAGTGCAAAGAGGACTTCTACATTGGTGAAACTAAACAACCACTGTACAAACGTATGCAATATCACAGAAGACCCAACTCATCAGGACAGGACTCTGCGGTTCATTTACACCTGGAAGAGAAGGGACACAGTTTTGTGGATGCAGATGTCCAAATTTTGGCCAGAGAACACAGATGGTTTGAAAGAGGAGTGAAGGAGGCCATCTACATCAACCTGGAGAAACCCTCTCTCAAGAGAGGGGGAGGACTAAGACACAATCTTTCATCCACTTATAAAGTTGTTTTGAATTCTCTGCCCAGAAAATTCTCATTTGATCAGAACAGGGCTCCATCACAAAGTAGAGAAACAATTGATACCAACACTACTCCCCACTCCTCCATTCACACCTGTAACTCAACACAAGCTCGTCTCGTAGAGGGTGTGACACATCACCCTGTAACCCACCTCCCTCCTATAGACTTTTGTTCTACAACAACCCCCCTTTCACAGGTATGCAGCCTTGTTTGAGGTTGAATACCAGGACTCCCCTGTAGTAGAACTGAAGAAGCCTCGTGGATGAGAAGAGAAACGTCTTCAAGAAACCTACTATGTCCCGTTGCTCTGGAAGTAACTAATTTTACATGTTATAGTAATGTTTTTTTTTACAATCAAATCAAATAAAATTGACAAAAAAATAACTCATGTGATTCTTTTTATGTTTGGGGCTTACATACATAAATGCCTTTATTGCAAATCTGCTAGGACTACCTGGAAACCTATTTTTTATTTTTTTTAAAAAAAAACCAGAAATCTCTAAAGAGTGTTGTGTCACAGTAGGATTCCATCCTTTGCCAACCCTTATTTGAGTGGGTTATCTTCTGCCTGCATCCACCAAAATTGTTCTTTTAAAAATTAGAAATGATGTTGGCAAAGGGTGCAAATCCATTCTTTCCCAACAGCATAATAAAATACATTCAAGCTTCCGTTGGAAATATTGAATATTTACAATTTTTTTTATCCAGGCTTCACACACTACAGGTTTTGAAATGTACAGTATAATAGTAATACAGAGGGCATACAAGCAACTGTTATTCAGTGTAATTTACACTGCAGCAAATAATTAAAAAGACACCAGCAGCCAATCAAACTCACTAACAACCAAAAAAAACAACCTGATTTCTGCAATAGTGTTGTACTTTTCACTGCTTGATCATAATTATAACCAATCTAATGTAATATAAACACTGCAGTGTGAGCTTTTTTGAAAACAAGGCTGTCCGCTGTCTTATTTAATTAAACATTTCAAAATACCAAATAGTTTGGACAATATGGTATTTTGAAATGAAATGAGCCTGAGGCTTTAAGTATTGCATTTACTATACTTTATGCATCATATATGTTTGGTAAATACATATTCACATCCAGGTACCTGGCCCCTGAGGTCCAACACTCGCCACAGCTGCCAGAAGAAGTTTCCATTGCAATCTCTCCTTTGCTTGGCTTTATATGAATTTGTATTTGTTTGTGTGTATATTTTCTTGAAAGGATACCTGAAAGTTTTATATTTATGTATTATTTACAAGTCATGGTGTGTATTATTTGCTTACTGCATGGGTGACCATTGATAAGTCAGCATGGCATTTCATACGTTTTGGTCTTTGGTCAGTGAGTAAAACTCCAAGCTTGTTCTACATAGGTTTGATTTACCCTAACTTCAGTCACAATTTCATGAGCTGGATTTTCTTCACACTAACTTACCATCCCCCACCACCACCACTACTACTAACCACATCACTGCTCTTCCCCTTCTTTTTGGTGCTTAAATCCAGTCATGAATTCTTACTGATAGTGTTACCTAAATGCAGTATTCAGAATCAGACATGGATCCATCTGATTTTGACCTGCCCTCCTCATGGCGCAACATTATCCTTCTGATATGTTGCCATCAAATCAAATGAAAATAAAAATGTGCTTTTGATCAAGCATTTCAAGTTATCTTTAGTGGACCTTTGGTCAAATCAGGGATTCTGCATGAGATGCCATGCTGATTTCAATTGATGGTTGCTTTGTTAGTCTGCATTTGTGGCACAACTTAGCTCTTTTATTTTGGTTGGCTTTATTTTTGATCTCCTGGAATATAACATTGGTAACAATGATCAGTTCAGTAGTGTAGCAATTGAAATGAAGCATTTACACTTTAGACCAATTGCAGCTCAATGGTGTTACTGATGGTTTCATAAAAACTGTCACTTTGTCCAGAACCCATATTTCTTAAGTGTAATTTAAGTTTGTAATAAACCAGTGGCTTAAGGTTCTTGACACTGTATGTGGTGGTTACAGCTGTTTACATGTCAAACAATATTCAGCAGTGTTTGTATGTAATGTACATTTTTATGGGTAATACAGTTTTCCCTTTGTGCTGCTAAGATTAAGATTTGCTTTAGTTTTGAAACTCTAGCATTTTTCAGATTCCACTGCACTGTCATCTGTGACTTGACTTTTTTTAAAATAGTTTTTCTCCTTAGTGCCCGCCTGTCCGTCCTGGGTGAGGATCCCCTCCACTGTCGATCACCCTGAGGTTTCTTCCTTTTTTCCCTGTCTGGGTTTTTTTTGGGAGTTGTTCCTCAGCCGGTGTGAGGGTCTATAAGGGCAGGGGGCTTTTTCCTGTTGTGTTTAATGTAGTGTATTAGTGTCGTGCAGTGTATAAGTTTTGTTTATTTTATATGACGTGATATGACACTTTAAACAAATAAAGTTGAAGTTGAAGTTAAATTGACATGTTGAGGTATGTGTGGTACCAGAGTGGTATATGTGGTAATTTACTAGATTCCTACCAACATCTGGCATTACTAATTAATTATCATACAGTCATGCATTCATTTGTTGTCTCCCAAAATATGTTTTTTTTTCAAAAGATATTAGTAAGCGAGCAGCATTCACAAAGAAAACAATTAGAGAAAATAACAAATTGTTGAAAATTAATTTTCTTTTTTGTCTTAATATTACTTAATATTGCATAAGTACTGATATATTGGGGGCCTGATTCAAAGCACCCACAGGGAGAGCTGAGGAACAACCATCATGAACATAAATATGTACAGGCATGCCACGTACATACTATGTACATAGTGAGAAGATTGTAATAATATGGTCATTTAAAATTGCATTACCCATAATGAAATAAGTCTTCAATTAAGGTAAAACCTTTTGGTAAAGAAATTCCCATTTTATGCTTTTCACTGCTTGTTTTGACAAACCACCTGCTTTGTGAGATTTGCTTAAACCTTTTGACCATGCAGCCCTGAATGACTCAGTTTCAAATGTTTACTTCCCAAAATGTCTAACCTCAAATGTATGCACAGACGCTGAACTCTGACAATAAAATTACAAATTATATGTATTAACTGTTGTTTTTCAATTCATAATTTTAAAGGGTCTTAGAAACCTACATCCATTAAGGTTTCTGGTGCTTAATGAGTTCTACCACTGCCGACACCGAGTTGAGTGATACTGAGGCTGTCAACAACCATTTGTTTACTGTATCTGGATGCAAAGATAAACTTAGATGCTGACAGTCTCAGTAGCACTCAACCTAGTGTCAGCACACATTAGCTTTCTTTAAGAACCTGGAATGGCAAAATAGGCTTTTCCTGAAATGAAGGAAAAGAAGACTAAAACCTTTCATTAGACTGGGAGTAATTAGAATCATCTCCATACAATGTAATATAAAGTTTTGAATAAATGAAAATGAAAAAAAGTTTCGAACAAATGAAAATGAAAAAAATAATATTGAACAGAAAAAAACAAACAATAGGATCATATAATTTGTAAAAATTATATGTGCAGAAGCTGTGCACACATTCAGGATACATTTAGTGATAAAACATTTGTATTTTTCTGTATTTTTAAGAGCACCATGGTCAGAAGATTTAAGCCAAAGTTTGATTGGAATCTATTCCATCATCTGTTTAGACAAACATATTTTACCTTAAGTGAAAACTTATTTTACCGTAGACAATGCAACGTATAATATGACCAAGTTATAACGTATAATATGACGACGTTATAACACTCTTCTTATTCTAAACAGCATGGTATGCGTGCCAAGCACATATTTGAATTCCTTGGCGCTAGGGAATCTCCGTCCGTACTTTGAGCCAGACACAGACGTTATCGGCATACATGTACTTTTCATACTTTTCAACCATCATCACGCAATGTAAAGAAAGACACTAAAAAAGAAATTCATTTTCAACAGTATTCAGTTTTCTATATAGGTTTCCTCCTGAATGCTGCTCGGTTGCTGGTGTTTTTTGAAAAAAATATATATTTTAAGAAAAATGAATGAATGCAATCATATATAGATTAATCAATAATAAAACAATTCCACAAAAGTATGGAGCCAGAATAGTCTCAAAAAGATCCGTGCGTATTCTGAGAAGAACACGAAAGAACACACGTGTAAACACGGATCCGCG
>JAFBJS010001834.1:0-16418 GCA_016785265.1 Paraplagusia blochii
CTTACAAAGACAAAAATCTCACTGTTAAATATCTGGGCTTGTCACTTGCTGCTGATTCAACAGGCTCTCAAATTGCTGTAAGAAAACCACATAAACTTTTACATGATTTTACAATTTTACATGACATTTAATTGTTGGAAAGTTATGGTTAAATTCAATTTGTCTCAGGTGTGTAGTCCCAGTGTGGCCCACAATTGTAATGAAAACATCTATCTGAATGGCTTGTGTTACAAAACAACTAATGAATTTGAGAATTTCTCCCTCGTGACTGCTTTCCAAGGTAAGACATACTCATATTGTGTTACCTGTTTTTTCAATTATTGGGCTTATTTTTCAGACAATAAGTCACATCAGCCAAAAAATGCATAATGAAGAAAAATATAAATATAAATATAAAAAGTATATTATATTATATTTATATAATGTATTATATAAATATAATATAAAAAGTATAAATTGCATCAGCCAGCTAGGGTGGCCTCTGGCGGCTGTCAGAATGTTTCAATGGGAAAGGAGTTGCAGGAGTTGTTGGTCTTAGAGTACGTACATAAAATACATGATATATGGGTCCACAGTGACAGATCTGGTTAAAATAGTCCAACTTACATCATCCAACTGGACAAAATGAAGAGTTTTTTTCATAATTGGGTTTCATCTATCTGCCTCACTTATACTTACATTTTCCCTACTTTGCATTTAATTGCCATAAAAACAGTTCCAATACTGCTCCCAAACTAGACCTTAACACACATTATTCTTTCGGTTTCTTGTGTATATTGTTTGACTTTAACATGGAGCCTTTTGTAGATTGTACAGAGAAGAGAGTGGACCTGGTCTTTCTCTTTGATGGATCTTACAGCATGTTAGAAAAGGAATTTGAGGAAAATAAATCATTTGTTAAAAATATCATGAATAGCCTGAAGAACACCACTATTAAGGTCAGTTTACTCTGCTGCACAATTATTTCATGACATTATATGTAAAGTAACATTTTTATTTTTTTCCTTTTAACAGTTTGCAGCAGTCCAATTTTCCTCATCCTTACGTACAGTTTTTACTTTCAAGGACGATCAAGCTGGTACTGCTTTTCAAAAACTTGACCAAGAAAAGCACATGAAGGAACTCACCAACACTTACACAGCCCTACAATATGTGTTGTATGTATAACTACTAACTGGGATAACTGGGAGGACTGTTTTTCAAACAATATTAAATAATACACTTGAACATTATTTATCATGCTAATGGAGTAAAGAATCCTTTTTTATTCATTTTAAAATTAAAAGGTAAAAGAACATAATATTACAGCTTTTGTGAATTTTCCCCTATAATAATTCATTAGAATAGATACTAATGAATTAGTAATGAATAATGAATGAATAAAATTAGCATTATTATGTAAGTAGAGGGTTAGAAAGACTACTTATTTTTTGTTTTAGAAATGATATCCTGGAAAACCCAGAAGCTGGAGCCTCTTCTGATGCAACCAAGGTTTTGGTTCTAATAACAGATGGAGAACCAACTGATCCATATAAAGAAAATGGCATTATTAGCAAATACATTGAGAAGGGAATCATTCGCTTTGTCATTGCGGTAACCCATGTTTATTATTTCTCTTTATGTCCAACTGAATTTATATTTGAAGACCACAGGGCTATAAAGGACCACTTCTGTAAATTCTTCCAAAATTAGTAGCAAAAATAACTGGACCTTTCTTCTAAACCAAAATGTAAAGCTTAATTTTTGGTTTAAGGTCAAAGATGCTAATCTGGACACTTTGAAAGCCATTTCCTCCCAACCACTTAAGAAATATGCCTTCAAAATTGAGAATTATGAAGGACTCACTGGTATACTGGAAGATTTCCAGAAGAAGATTTTTAAAATGGAAGGTAAGGTTAATTTTTAACCCCTTAATATATAAATGGGACAACAAAATTATGAAATTAACACGTTTTTAACATATTAGGCTCAAGTGTGGCTCGGGCAGGAGACATGACAAATGAAATGTCTCAAAGTGGGTGGAGTATAGTCTACAGTAGGGTGAGTAAAATCCTGTATTTACACATCCACAACAAGAGCAATAAATGGCTTTAGATGTTATCTTTTTTGAAAAGAATGTCATCTAATTTCATAAAAATCTTATTGCAATTTTATGTTTAAGAAACTTTTAGAAGAAATTTTTGTTGCCATATTTTCTATACTATTCATGTTACCTTAGTACTGTATGTAAGTTGCAAACCCAGCCAAAAGATGAAAA
Organism: Paraplagusia blochii; assembly: GCA_016785265.1. Taxonomy (NCBI): domain Eukaryota; kingdom Metazoa; phylum Chordata; class Actinopteri; order Pleuronectiformes; family Cynoglossidae; genus Paraplagusia; species Paraplagusia blochii. The sequence goes on from JAFBJS010001834.1 coordinate 2,258, forward strand.
AGGCGTGACTTATAGTCCGAAGAAATATAGGGTTTTTTGTTTTTAACAATAGTTAAATAGCTGAAATTACTACTACTACTACTCTTTTAACTGCTAATATAATGACTCTGCTGTTAAATTGCTTTTGTCTGTTTTGTTGTTTGGTTAACTAAAGTAATAGGCCTTTTGTAGCTAATATATAGACTTTTTTTCTTATATATACTGATTTGGTGTTATTTTCTATCTTTATGCTAACTCATTACAAAAATAACTATATTGTGTTTACTTCAGACATTTTGTGTCTATTTTTTTTTTATTTTAATTCTAACCTTTTGTAATACCTAAAACATACAAGAAATGTTGGCCCATGGTTGAAGATAAACTTTGGTCTAACAGATTGAATGATGGTAACCAATATAAGATTGTTCCAGTTTTTTAATTTATTTATATTTATCTATATAATCATAATTTTATGACCAGAAGGCCAACCTTCTTCTTCTCCTCCTTTCGGCTTATCCTGTTTTCAGGGGTTGCCACAGCAAGTCAACAATTTCCATCTCACCCTGTCCTCTGTATCCTCAACTCTAACTCCAACCACCTCCATGTCCTCCCTTACCGCATCCATAAATCTCCTCTTTGGCCTTCCTCTTTGTCTCTCACCTGGTAGCTTTATGTCCAGCATTCTTCTCCCAATATAACCACTGTCCCTCCTCTGAACATGTCCAAACCATCTTAATCTGGCTTCTCTAGCTTTTTCTCCAAACATTCCTGTCTGTGATGTCACCCTGATTACCTCGTTTCTGATCCTGTCCATCCTTGTCACCCCCAAAGAGAACCTCAGCATCTTTAATTCTGTTACCTCCAGCTCTGCCTCCTGTCTTCTACCTATTCCTAGTGTCTCTAGTCCATACGTCATCGCTGGTCTCACAACTGTCCTGTAAACCTTTCCCTTCACCTTAGCTGACACTAGAAGACCAACCAAGCTTCCCTGTATTTGTTTACAGGGTGCCTTGATCCTAGGATCAATAGGATCAAATTCCTGGCGTGGCTCCTTATCAGAGATCAGTTACAACAAAAAGATACAAATTGAAGATGCACAAATGCAGAATGACTCATATATGGGTAAGAGATTAGGCTATAAGAATTCAAGATGAGTGGGCAATTTATAGAAAATACGATGTCCCTTTCATTATTGCAGGATACTCTCTGTCTGTGGGGAAGAGGGATAACACACTAATATATTTCACCGGTGCACCAAGATTTAAGCACTTGGGACAAGTTGTACTTTTTAGGCATGATGGCAGGGAGTGGAACACTGCACAAAAAGTAAATGGTGATCAGGTTAGTAGAGGTCTTTTACAGTATACGTTTTACATGATGATATGGTCAGATTTATACCTATACCTATCTAGAAATCATTCATTTCAGCTATATATTAGTTAGTTATATGTTAGTCAGCTATATATACATATATATATATGTGTGTGTGTGTGTGTATGTATGTATTGGAAACAAGTCAGAAATACTGGGTATTTTAGGGAGAGGATACTATACAAATAGAGAGACAGACATTCTAGTTATTTCGTTTTGTTTGTTAATTTTCAGATTGGTTCTTACTTTGGAGCGGAGCTTAGCTCATTAGATATTGACTCAGATGACAATACTGATTTTATTCTGGTTGGAGCTCCAATGTTTTACCACCCGACTGAAATATTGCAGGATACTCTCTGTCTGTGGGGAAGAGGGATAACACACTAATATATTTCACCGGTGCACCAAGATTTAAGCACTTGGGACAAGTTGTTCTTTTTAGGCATGATGGCAGGGAGTGGAACACTGCGCAAAAAGTAAATGGTGATCAGGTTAGTAGAGGTCTTTTACAGTATACGTTTTACATGATGATATGGTCAGATTTATACCTATACCTATCTAGAAATCATTCATTTCAGCTATATATTAGTTAGTTATATGTTAGTCAGCTATATATACATATATATATATGTGTGTGTGTGTGTGTATGTATGTATTGGAAACAAGTCAGAAATACTGGGTATTTTAGGGAGAGGATACTATACAAATTAATACCTAATAGAGAGACAGACATTCTAGTTATTTTGTTTTGTTTGTTAATTTTCAGATTGGTTCTTACTTTGGAGCGGAGCTTAGCTCATTAGATATTGACTCAGATGACAATACTGATTTTATTCTGGTTGGAGCTCCAATGTTTTACCACCCGACTGAAAAGGGAGAAGGTCAAGTCTACATCTATGCCCTAACTAATAAGGTGGGTGTTCCTTGTATTAGTCCCTTAAAGATGTGCCATGCCAAATAATTAAGTCACACTTGAATTTTCCCACAGATTGAACTGGAAAGTGAGTTAAATATAACAGCAACATCTGTAGGTAGATTTGGCACCACCATATCCATCCTGGCAGATCTTAATGGAGATGGACTCAGAGATGTTGCCATTGGAGCCCCATTAGACGATGATAACAGAGGGGTGGTTTACATTTTCCTTGGCGACAGACAGAGAGGAATACGCAGTACATTCAGCCAAGTGAGGAAAAAAAAAGAGAAAAGGCAGCTCTTTTGTGTTTCTTTTTCTTCTATAATTTTAATCTTTTGCAGCTAAAAATGTTTTTAAAAAAGTATAAAAAAAAGTTGTACACTTAAACATATGCAGGACAATTATTTATTTCTCTTTGCTTGGCTAAATCAATATAAGGAAATTCCAGTAGTAATTGAACAAGGTGAGGTTGACACCATTGACACCTACAGTACTCCTTTAATCTTTTATGATTTTGGTTTTGAGAAAACCAGATTACCTACAGAGAACTCATTCAGACGCAGAATGATGTGCTTACAATGTACAGAAAGTGCAGTGAAGTGAATTAAAACGGGTAATCTATATAAAAAAGGCAGGGACCTAAGTTTTAGTTTTTGGTGATTCACTAATATAATTTATCTGTTATTTTAGAGAATCAGTGGACAAGACTTTCAACCTGGATTGAAATTCTTTGGACAGGCAGTTGATGGACAGATTGACCTGAGTGAGGATGGCCTCACTGATATTGTGATTGGATCACAGGGAATAGCTGTTGTTTTAAGGTATACAAACTAAGCATGAGTATGTGCAGTAGGGCATTGTCCTTGGGGTTTTTCAAAAAAAGTAGAATTCTTATTGTAAGTTAACATGCATTGTCAGCATTTTACTTACAAGTATGGACCTCATGACACAGAGAGAGAGAGAGAGAGCAAGAGACTAAATGTGTAAGAAATCAATTTGTAGTCATTTTATGTGTAGGTGGGAAGCATAATTATGACTCTTACAATGGGAACGCCATAGTCCACCGAAAACCTCCTCTGATTGGTTGAGCCTTCAGTGTACCAGAAGACGGAGAACATGAGAAAATGAAACTCTCAATAATAGTTATGTTTAACTGCTGAAACTACATCAATAGGCCTTTGGTTGTTTTTAAATGTCAGGTGTTTACATGATACGTAAACACAAAGACACATCCTACATAACCTTGGGGACAGTTGATGGCCTAGTGGTTAAGAAAGTGGACTTGGGTCCGCAAGGCTCCTGGTTCGAATCCCTACCGCCAAGTTACCTCTGAGGTATCACTACCTGCTCAGCCAGCAGCCCCTTGCCCACTACGGTGATTGGTTAAATGCAGAGGCATACTTTTCCGAAGGATATTCCCGAGGAAGAACTCTTAATAGAGTTCTGAAAATATAAAAATAAAAAAACACAATTAGAAGCCAATAAGTGGGTAACAAAAAGTATTTTAGGTATGCAAATAAATGATGTAATGTGCCCATAACTAAAGAATAATGTTGTGAGTTTATGAAACTGAAGGTTTTAGAGCAACACATTGCAATAAAGTCATATAAAATCCCAATTATGTCACTTTAAAATATGCCTACATTGAAGATCCAAAATAAATAAGCATTCATCAGTGACATAAGAAGTCTAGTAGGGAGCATTCACATAGCCTACCTGCCTTCGAAAACAGGGAGGGCAGAGTGTCCCTGATTGGCACTTGTCAGGAACAGTGCGTTTACAAATTGGGATGGTTATAATTTTTACATTCACAAATACTTCAGGTACTGTTGCTTGTATAGATTTGTAAAAGTCAACAACATGAACCTAAAAGTTTTCACCAACACAGACAACACAGACAACACGGACAGGGACATTGGATACATTGTTAAGAGATTGCTCGAAGTGAGCTTACCAGGTAGGAGACAATAGTAAGGCCAAAGAGGAGATTTATGGATGCAGTTAAGGAGCACACGTGGATTGTTGGAGTTAGAGTAGAAGATTCAGAGAACAGGTTTTAATTGAAAATGTTAAAACGTTCATCCATTGAGTTGTAAGGAGAAGCAGAACTTGCATTTGCACCTTGCCCATTGTATGCGTGGTATCTCCTCAAGCCTTTGTAGCAAGAGTTATGCTCCCCATAAAGGTAGTAAAACCATTCAAAGAATTTAAAAGTTTAACCTGTCAATTGCACGTCAGTACGAATGAGTCAACAATGACTCAACTGTCAAACAAAACAGTGTAAATGGCCGTTAATGTTGTAAGTAATGAACAGAGTAGCCAAAGAATGTAGCCTGTAGTATGTAGAATGTAGGTGAAACAAAATTATTCTTAGGAGTTTTATGTTTTCAACCTCTGCCATTAACTAATCGCCAAAGTGAACAGTGGAAAACTTTGATCTTCAACGCATAGGGAATAGTGAATGATATGCTTAGAGTACCATTGTGGTAACTTAGCAGCTGGTGAACTTGAGCCAGGAACCTCTCAAGTCTGGTTCTTTAACCACAAGGCCACAACTTCCCAAAAAAAGAAACACTGTAAATAACTTGTGGTATTATGAATACATACCTGAACAAAAATGAGATATGAAGATAAATCACAATTGGAACGGGTACTTGCATAAATAAATATGAACATATTTAACATATGACCACTACTATACACTTAATGGGTAATGGGTTAAATGCAGAGGTCACATTTTGTTGTGTGCAGTGGTGTGGATCACAATGTCACAATGACAAGGAAATGCTTCTTTCTATTTGAGCGGCATGAAACACGTACCTATAAAGCTGGGTAGAACTCATACTGGGGAGAGAAGACCAGCTGTGCATCACATCTCCACCATTAGCCACTGAACAGTGCTATACAAAAAAAGTGCGGAATAAAACATCCATTAGCAAATTTTAAACTATGTAAAACAAAGAAGTGAAATGAAAACCAAGTCATAAAAGTATAATAAATAGTCACACATAACAAATTGGTATAACAAATTGGTAGGTTGTTCCCTTCTCTGCTACATATGCCTAATTCAAATTTCTACCAATTTATTCTTCTCTATATCTTCACTGAACATCTTTTAGGTCTAAGCCTGTTTTTAATGTCTTGGCACACCTCTCTTTCCTACCCACTGAGATAAGCACTGAGAGGTTTGACTGTAGGTCCAATACTGATGACCATCTACCAATGGGTAATTTGACAGCCTGCTTTCAAATGGTGGAAATAACAAATAGCAGAACTGGTAAGACCTAGGACTAGTGTTGTGAATTCCAAACTGATGTTGAAAGTTGTGTCAATCAAATATTGCATTTGCATTTCTACAGGGGCGTTGACAGCAGGACTGAACATCTCATATATGCTGAATGTGGATCCGCTAAGACAAACCTATCGAGGTTTTTTTAAGAGTGACAAGAAATCTAGGAATTTTACATCTTACATCAATTTAATGGAAAACAAAGTCTGCTACAATTACACCATTGCCATGATGGTATGAAAGCAATTTGTACTTTTACTTACACTTCATACTTAGTTACATGTGCAAGCACTTTAGACTACTCACTGACATAAACATGCTCTTCTGCCTTATAAATAGCAGGTTATGTTGGGAATGCTTTAGTTTACTCGTCACATCTTAGATGGAAATTGGCTCTCCGCGAGATTATTAAGCTTCAATATGGCATTGTAAATCATAATGTATGCTTAAAAATAAGAAAAAATGAAATCTAACCTCCTAAGGCCCAAGGTGTTTTTTACATGCATTTTCAATTTATTTTTAAAAACTGAAAAGACAGTGCACATACTATAAGAAGTACTTGTTGTTAGCTGAGGTTTAATATTATGCAAAAGACTCTTCTTCATATTACAGAAATGTGTGAAAGATACTCTAACACCCATCAGCATCAAATTAAATTTTTCACAAGTGGCAACTAAAGATTCAAGCAATGTGCTAAATGTGGACAGCAAAAACCAGGCTGTAGTTGAGGTAAGTAAATCTCTTATCAGATATAGAACAGCAGACATCACTGATGTTAGACTTTAGGGAACACCCTCTTTACTTCACAGATACCATTTGAAAGGCAGTGTGCTAAACATGATACCTGTACTGCCGAACTTGAGGTGGATTTTAGCTTCATGTATGTATATATAAATAACATTTGCCCACAACAGCAACTGCTATGTCACACTCTATGGTGGTAGTAAAGAGAAGTCATGTTTCTTTTAGGACACCAACATTATACATAGCAGAGGACAACTACTTCAACCTGTCCATAAAGCTGTTCAACAGAGGTGATGATTCATACAACACCAGCCTAACTATGTACTATCCTCCAGGACTCTCCTTTTCCAGACTGACTCTCACACAGGTAAAAATTTTCACATCACAACATTTATTTTCTTAAGTCAAACTGTGTTGACACAACACAAGTAATATTTACACTAAACACAACACCATTATCAATATCAGTTAGGGTAATGACAAATTTGGATCTCTGTTAAGTGTTAAATTCATAAAGTCATGTTTGCCAATAGTTTTGCAATGAGGGCCAATCTATTGACATACTTTTACTACTTACTACATATTACATATAATTTATAATAGTAATCTAGTTACTAATTAGAATATGGTATAAATATGTAGCTATCTTGTGCATTATTTCTATACATGTTGCTTTGGTTTTAAACTCATCAAAACTATTTTTGAATAGTACTCTTACGTCAAATGAAATGACAAAATATGGTGTTGATCGTCACAAAATATCAATTTCATCTGTTTTACATATCACGTTACTATGTGCTAGCTTAATTGTTATAACAAAAAATCCAGCATGTCTTGGCTCCATGCAGCGGTCCTGCGGCATCCACTTCGTACCATGCACAAATGTTTTAAATAATTAGTGGGTTATCAACTGTCATACTTTTTAAGTAATGCGAAAGCTAAAGACTCCACGACCCAAGTATTGTAATAAGATTGTAGTAAGAGTAATACTTTTCAAAGAAAGCTAAAGTTTTTAGACAAGTCTATGATAAAAAACAATAACAATAATAACAATATAAATAATAATTTATATATATCATCATCATCTGCTGCTCCTCTGACAGCACATGATCCAATTAATCAGAGTGCAGGTTCTGATAGAGCTCCAATTGACTTGGCTTGGACTTTGACACATTTGACATTGAAGATTAACTAAAGCCAGATTGACCTGATCTTGGACTTTGAGCATACTTGAAAGAAGGAAGGAAAGTAAAGCACATTCTTGCCATTGAGATACTGGGATACACACCACCACAGGCAACAAAGACCTCACCATCACCAAAGTAAACAGTGGGCAGAATTGACTACCAAGAGGTGTGTGGGATACTATGCTCAGTGTACCCTGACAAATACTTGACAGCTTGAAGATTTGAACCTGAGACCAAATCCACATCCCTTTTCCTTAACCACTAAAATATTGCTGTCCCTTTTATTGCTTTAAGTGCAACTGTAATGTAACAAATTAGTTTTATTTTGCTTTAACTTTACTTTAACCTAGAAGAAGTCAATGTGTGTCAAAAAGAAACTATTATGTGAACAGTAGATATGCTGTCATCGAATTAGCAAACAAGCCAAAACTTACCATTAACTTTGGTTGAACAGATTGTTGACAGCACTGTCCAAAAAACCATCATGATTGTATCATTATTATAAATAGTAGTAGTAGAAGTAATAGTAACATTAGCCAATGTGAAGAAGCTAAAGAGCAACACATGGCTCAAGAGATACAGGTATTAAAAATAAGTTAAATTTGTCTATGCTCTGCACCCATAGCTCGTGGTTTGTGTTTCTTTTGTTTATCAAACAGACAACAAGACAAACTCTCCACAGCTGTAATGATCTGGAAGGAGTTCTTAACAAAACCCTCTGTGGAATCAGTCACCCAGTGTATCGTGGACTGTCTGCTGTGAGTTTCCTTTAACATGCAGTAGTTAAAAATCGAAATGACTCAGATCATTAATCTTTCACATAGGCACCCATAACTCACATACTTCATCTCTGCGGTTACTGTCTGTGCAGGACACCTTTCAGTCTTCTTTCTACATCATGACTGACTACAAGTGGAATGACACCATATCTGTGACTATCACTGGAAGAAGGTTGTAGTACATACTTCAAAACGATCAACTGTTCACTTATTGTTTAAAGTTCAGTTTTAAGTGTCTTTTCCCAATATTTCCTCAGTGACAATGCAAACATCACTATGAAAAATACCATCACCAAAGTCATCCCGGTGCAAATTGAAGTAAAGATGGCTATAACAGTGTGAGTGTCACACTGTAAAATGTGTCAAAACATTTTTTTCACATACTTTCTAATTTTATGTTGAAAATGTATGGTGGTAATACAATTAACAAACAAAAACAACCAATTGATCTTTTAAGACTTTTAAAATGATCATTTTCTCAAATTACATCAGAAATAAATATTTACGGTTTTATGGTACAGTATTTATACCCCTTGAACTTTTCCACATTTTGTCACGTTACAAAACAAAAATGAATATATCTTATTGGAATTGCATGTGAAAGACCAACACAAAGAGGCATATAATTGTGGATTGGAACAAAAATTTTACATTAATTTATTTGTTTCAACAAAAAAAAAAACAGAAAAGTGTGCTGTGTAAAAGTATTCAGCCCCTTTAGTCAATACCTTGTGGAACCACCTTTTGCTGCAATTACAGCTGCAAGTCTTTTGGGTATGTCTCTATCAGCTTTGCACATCTAGATACTGAAATTTTTGCTTATTTTTCTTAGTGAAACAGGTTTAGCTCAGTCCGATTCACACCACAGCGCACAACGAAATTTGGCCTCTGCATTTAACCATCAACACTTAATCACATAAAAGTGAGCTATTGAGCTGTGTTATAGGGGCAAGACTTCTTAAATAAATAAAAGTCGTATTTAAGAGGTCTTGCTCCTATTATTAACATGTCCACATGTTTGCCGTGTACCTCACACGGCTTCTGGCAAACTGCAGATGGGACTTTTTTCTTCTAACAATGGCTTTACTTTTGTCACCCTTCCAAAAAGGCCAGATTTGTGAAGTGCACTACTAATAGTTGTTGTGTGGACAGATTCCCTCACCTGAGCTGTAGATTTCTGCAGTTCATCCAGTTCACCATGGGCTTCTTGGCTACATCTCTGATTAGTGCTCTACTCTTTTGGTCGGTAGGCTTAGGAGGACAACTGTGCCTTGGTAAGCTGTATCATACATTTTCCATTTCCATAGATGGACTGAACAGCTGAGAAAATCATTTTATGGCCTAACACCGCTTTAAATTTATCCACAACTTCCCTGACACATCTGGTGTGTTCCTTGACCTTCCTAATGCTGTTTGTTTCCTGATATTCTCTTAACAAACCACTTGGGCTGTCACGTAACAGCTGTATTTGTTCTTAGATTAAATAACACACAAGTGGACAAGTGTTGAGTTGTGATCAACATTTGATCATCAGGAAACTTCTGAAGACAATTTGATGCACTCAGAGAAAAGGGTGCTGAATACTTTTGCACACCAAACTTTCATTTTATTTTTTTTCAATTATAAAATCATGTAAAATTTCCATTCCACTCCACAATTGTGTGTCACTATGTGTTTGTCTTTCACATAAAATTACAATAAATTCCATTTATGTTTGTGGTCACAATGTGATAAAATTGGGAAAGATATAAGGTTTAGGAATACTTTTACAAGCCACTGTAATTATCTTTTTATTTATCAAGTTAATTGAACATTTTATGTGCTCTGACGTCGTCAGAATGTTCTTCTGTGTATTCTGATAATACTTTTTCTGTAATTTAACATTTTCATTTATTTAAGAAGTCTCGCCCCTATTATGATTTTCAGAAATGAAAGCACCACCACATATCTGATTTTCACAGCAGACGATTGTGGACCTAAAAAAGTGGAGGCAATTTACAAGGTAATCCTGAAACTACAACCATGTTTTAATTGGCTTTCATTTCCTGTGAAAAAACAACCATTTTATTCCCAAAAACTTTTAAAGGACACATTGAGTGAAAGCAAGCAATTGAGCGACACAACAAGCGCTGTAGTTATGTTACATTAACAGTCAAATGTACATCAATGTATCATTGGAATATCTCTTCTTGTTGTTCCCAGGTTGCCAATCTAGGATCAAAGGCGTTCCCTATCAATGTGTCCCTCTTCTTACCAACTAAGCTGGAGCATAACTTTGAAATTATGGATTATCGAGTGTCTGTAAAGCAGGTATGAAGCAATTGTCCAGGGATTCCATTCCATAAGAATTGTCCTTATTTTAGTCTAATTGTAGGTCAGTAATAAATAACATATGTATGTGTAAGTTTATTAAACAATCATCTGGGGTCCAGGACAGAATTAATTAGGTTAATTAGGTAATTAGTGAATTCATTAGAATTAAAAGTTTAGAAATGTTCATATTTTTGAAAGAAAAGCACAGATTTTTCAACAAAGATAACTAATCAGAAATACACTTTATACATTGCTAATGTGGTAAATGACTATTCTAGCTGCAAATGTCTGTTTTTGGTGCAACACATTGGTGTATAGGGGCCCATTTCCAGCAACTATCACTCCAGTGTTCTAATGGCACAATGTGTTTGCTCATTGCATGAGATGGCCAATGGGTGCTTAGAAAACCCTTGTGCAATCATGTTAGCACAGTTTAGCTGGACAGAGAAACTATAAAACTCTCCATCCTTTGAGCAGCTTGAGTATCTGGAGCATCACATTTGTGGGGTCAATTAAATGCTCAAAATGGCCAGAAAAAGATACCTTTAATTTGAAACTCGACAGTCTATTGTGAAATAAGAAAAGAAATGAAGGCGATTCCATGCAAGAAATTGCAAAAAAAAAAACAACGGTGTCTTACAACGGTGTGTACTACTCCCTTCAGAGAACAGCACAAACAGGCTCTAACCAAACAGGCTCTAACCAGAGTAGAAAGAGAAGTGGGAGTCCCCGCTGCACAACTGAGCAAGAAGATAATTACATTAGTGTCTCTAGTTTGAGGACACAGGTCCTCAACAGGCAGCTCCATTAAATAGTACCAGCAAAACTCCAGATTCAACATCCACAGTGAAGAGTTGAATCTCCCAGTGATAAAAGTACGTTTTAAAAAATAAAAATCACAAAAATGCATGTTCCAAATTATTACGCACAATGAGTTTCCACACATTTTATTGTCATAAAGAACAATAAATGGTTATGTGTGAAATTATAAACATTAGCAGGTCCTATGTAACTGAAATCCATTACTATTTAAATCAAAACATTATCACAAGTGAAGTCACATCTGAACATACAATCCTTTGATGCTGTGCAGCCAGAGATGCAGATGTATTCTTTGCAGCATGGCATGGTGCATTGTCATGCATGAAAATAATCTTGTTCCAAAAAGCTCCATTTTAAACCATGACAGGAAGTGTTCTTTGAGGAACTCCTCAAGGTTGTGGATCTTCACACCATCAGGGATCCTGAAAGGGCCGACAATCTCTCTCTCAATGCCCAAAACATCACTCCACCACCTCCTTGTTGCCACCGTAGCCTTGTGTGCATGGGGTGGCTGTCAACCAACCATCCAATACTCCATCCATCTGGACCACCGAGGGTTGCACGACATTCATCAGTGATTAGAGCAGTTTTGAAGTCAGTCTTCAAATATGGTCTGGCCCACTAGAGCCTTTTCTGCTTGTGTGCATGGATGGTGAGGTCGAAAGAATGGACTAGCACCGCTGGAGGACCCTGCATCTTGTTGTCCGGGACACGTTGGAAGCACCAGCAGCTTCAAAAACTTGTCTGCTACTGTGATGGAACATTTTTACAGCTGCTCCTTTGATCAGACGTATTTGCCTGTTAGAAAGAGTCCTGGATTTTCCTTTATCGCACACGTGAGTGCTCTGAATCAACTACATACTTCTCGATAGTGCGATGATCGCGATGAAGTTTCTTGGCAATTTTGATTGTCATCATTCCTTGACCCAAACATTCAACTATTTCTTGCTTATTAGCGGCCGAAAGCTCCTTCTTCTTGGCTATCTTGGTTGAAAATGGTAGCCTGCTTAATAATGTGGAACAACCTTTTTTAGTAGTCTCCCGTTTAATTGGACTCATCTGCTTAACTAATTAACACAGGTGTCTTCAATTGGTTTCCGTGATATACAGAGCCATGATACATATTACCATTTATGAGTTTAAACTGACAAACGAAAAATCTTACCGTACCATTATGGAACACTTTTTACATAATAATTTGGAATGCAGTGCATATTCTGTCCCTGATCATAACAAAATATCGAAATGATAAGTAGCCCCAGGTCTCATGAACTTGCCATCAATTTTAACCACCTGCTCAAACTCAGCGCGTGCGCCAAGCCGCTACCACTGGCTCTGCGCGCCTCCGCTGAGGCTGCATATAGCGCTGACATTATCATTACCTACTAACCATGTACCAGTTCTAAGTAATTTCCATAAACCCGGTAATCAGTTCCCAAAACTACTGAGTGTGTCAGCCAGGAGCTCACCGCAAAACTGACATGCCACTCTCGCTGGTCACAGCGGATGGTAACTGCTGTAACAGGGTACCGAAGAACATCGCCCAGGGTACAATCAGGCTCGCATGGATCAGAGACTGCTGACAGCCTGAATCCAGGATTGCCTGATGTATACACCCCTGGATCCTTACCGGAGCGCTGTAAGTCCCTCTGGATCAGGGGAGGGGTGCTGGAGTTCTGCCCACCTGGATCACCTGCCCGACCTCCAATGATGGATTATCTTGACACACATGACCCAGCTGCCCGCCCGCAACGCCCCTGCCTAGGCGTCTGAGCGGCCCACTGTGGGGCTGATACGGTACTGCGGGAGCCCAGAACCTGCAAGCGGAAAGAAGAGGAGATTTGAGATGTTTTATTCTGCTCGGCCCGGTGCTGGAGGGGCTTGGTGGTCACGTGAGAGGGCGCTGTCCTCCTTCGTGGCAACGGAGTGGGGTGGCCCCCTGGTGTAGTGGCTTGCAGTCCTGACTGTAAGAAATGCACCGTCAGATGGTCCTCTGCCAAAGTGACCGCCTCCTGGAGGCTGCGCGGCCGATGGCATGCGCAGCCCGCCACAGCCTGCCAGCATTCTTATAACTGGCACCACATGTTAATTTTGTGGTGATACAACAAAACCAAACACACATATAACACACAAAAATTTGTCAGACTACTTCTTTGATCTGCTGCTGTGCCAGTCACTGCTGCGTCTCAGTTGCAGCAACAGTTGATCAGGGCAAAATTGGAACAGGTAGGGGCAAATAAAACATGCAAATGGAAATGAAAAAGATGACAGACAGAGTGATACAACATCAGGGACTGGCGACATCCCTACAACATTAGAAATGGGGGAGTTCAAGCTGGACTCCGACAGTAGTGAGGGGTGTGAGTCAGAAAGTGACCAAGATGCCCTGGATGAGGAATCTAGGGAGGTGTAACGGAGGCAGTCAGGGAAGACGCGGGAACTGCAGTTCACAAACCTTTATTTTCTGACTGAAATGCGCAGATTTCTCTGATAACAAAATAATAATGGGAACTATTGTAGAAAGCGTTTCAGACCATGGCAGGTCCAACACGAATCAACTCATCAGCAGTCTCACCAACAAATCCCAAATACTGATACAGGCGTGTTCTTCTTATACAGTTTTTTTGGACATTCTCAGACAGTCATATCACATGACATTCAAAACATTCGTCAAATCTCTGAAATGGTGAATGTTGTGCTCCTGTGCCTTGACAAGGACAAGGGTACATCTTGTTACTGTTATCTAGGCCCCAGTTTATGT
>JAFBJS010001835.1:0-17769 GCA_016785265.1 Paraplagusia blochii
ATTCCACTAGTGCTTTCAGCACCGCCCCTGGCGGTCTGGAACGAAGGAAATAGAAGCTCAATTATTCCTCTTTACAATGTTTACAATGGTAGTCCTGATTAGCAATCATGGAATGCTCAGTACACCTGACAAGAAGACAAAGTCAGAATTGATATGTTGCAAAATGCATTGTTTCTTAACCAAAGTCATAATGAAGTCAAAAGACATGAATCATGTGTGTTAAGCATTGTGTGAGGTAAACCAGTGGGTTTTTTTTAAGTGGTTGCTTTAAAAAGGTTTCAATATGCCGCGCTTATCAAATCTCCTTAGGGCCCAAGCAATTGGCCAACTCCGAGCAGCAGTATCCCAAAACGATGTTGCCATCCGGTTTGGTGTGAGCAAAAGTACCACCAACTCAAGACTGAGTGCAAAATTCCTTGAATCTGGCAAAGTTAAAGACAGGCCAAGAAGTGGGCGTCCAAAGCAGACAACACCACGGGAAGATCGCTATATCACCCTGTCTTAACCCTGCAGCTGTCTTAAAGGCACTGCTCCATTGTGTACAACAGTATACTCATGACAATATAAAATATTAGTTTGTGGTAACAAACACTGTATTTGACATATTTTAACGTGTAGTGTTTTAGACAGTCTCAGACATTTATTTCTGACGGATTGGTTAAATTCACACGAAGTGGAAACTTTTACAATATCAATTATCAGAATAAACATTGAGAGTCAAAATCAGACAAAGTCGATCATATGTCTGCTTAAGTAGCACATTTGAATACATGGGACTATGTAAAAGAGAGAAATGTAGAATAACACTTCAGCTGATGTTTTGTCCCAAACATGCTTGGCCTTGTATTGTAATGCTTGTGGTAGAATTACCCTTCAGCTGTTTGGCTGAATCATGCTTCACTCAAATATATTAAGGTTTTCACTGCTTGTCACTGCTTTAAGCTGGCAAAGAGTGCATTTGGGGCGGCAGTTATCCTTGAGGCGTTGGTCCCAGCTGGACTGCTCTATAGAGTTATTGTGTGCCTGATAAATTAATAAATTAAGTAAGCACAGCACACATCATTATACACACAACAATATAAAATTTAGAAGCTCAGTGAACATTGACCAATCAAATGCCAGCTAAATTTATTTTTTTGTCATTGTGACATTGTGATTCACACCACAGCTCACAACGATATTTGGCCTCTGCATTTAACCCATCATCAAAGTGAGCAGTGGGCAGCTCATGAGCGCCCGGGGAGCAGTGAGTGGGGACATACCATGCTCAGGGCACCTCAGCAGTAACTTGGCCGTAGGGGGATTCGAAACAAGGGCCATGCAGACCCATGTCCGCTCCCTTAACCACTAGGCCACCACTGCCCTAGGCAGTATTCACAAATCACCATCCAAATTACAGAACATAGACCAATCACCAGGCATTGAACAATCACACGAAGAGCCATCATGTGGACCAAACACAGCCCAGCTCAGTGGGCATAGACCAATCACAGATCAGCTCAAAAGTATTGAGCAATCACAGGGAAGCTTATAGGACATATACCAACCACAAGCTCCAAAGTATTGACCAATCATGCTCTACAATCTTTGACAAATCACAGAGTAGAATAATCCATCTTGACCAATGAAAGGCAAGCTCACTAAACTCAGTGGTCGTAGTCCAATCAGAGACCAGCTGGAAGTATTGACCAATCAAAGGCCAGTTCCATAGCATTTAACCAATCACATGTAAGCTCTTTAATCTTTGACCACTCACAGGGCATATTAGTCTTTTTTGATCAATGACAGGGACGCTCAGTAAACATTGATAAATCACATATGACCTCCATCGTATTTACCAATCACAGCCTAGCTCAGTAGACATTGACCAATCAAAGACCAGCTCCAAGGTTTTGACCAATCATTGGTAAGCTTAGTTGACATAGACCAATCACAGACCAGCTCCAAAGTATTTAACCAATCACAAGCCAGTTCTATAGTATTTAACCCATCACAGGCCAGCTCAGTGATCATTGACCAATCAAAGGCCAGCTCCATCTTAATGACAAATCACAGACCAGCTCTAAAGTATTCACTAATGACCGGCCAGATTAGAGAACATAGACCAATCACTTGCCAGCTCTACAAACTTTGACCATTTACAGAGTAGATTAGTCTATTTTGACCAATGAAAGGATATCTCACTGATAATTGAAAAATCACACATAAGCTCCATGGTATTGAAAATCATAGAAAAGCTCAGTGGACATGATAAAATAAAGACCAGCTTAAAGTACTAACCAATCACAGGCCAGCTCTAAAGTAATAAACCAATCACAGGCCAGCTCTATAATGTTTGACCAATCACAGAGCAGAACAGTCTATTTGACAATTCACAGGGAAACTCAGTGAACATTGACCAATCACAAACTAACTCAGTGGACATAGACAATCACAGAACAGCTCAAAAGTATTGAGCAATCACGGCTAAGCTTAGAGGACATAGACCAATCACAAACCAGCTCCAAAGTATTCACCAATCAACATCCAGATTAGAGAAAATAGACCAATCACACACAAAGAGCCATCATATTGACCAATCACAGCCCAGCTCAATAGGCATAGACCAATTACAGACCAGCTCAAAAGTATTGACCAATCACAGGCCGGTTCCATAGTATTTAACCAATCACAGGCCAGCTCCATAGTGTAAGCCTAATTACAGGTCAGCTCTACAATCTTTGACCAAGTACAGAGTAGATTAGTTTACTTTGATCAATGAAAGGCAAGCTCACTGAACATTGACCAATCACACAAAAGCTTCATGGTATTGACCAATCACAGCCCAGCTCAGTGAACATAGTCCAATCACAGACCAGCTGGAAAGTATTGACCAATCAAAGGCCAGTTCCATAGCATTTAACCGATCATAGGCCTGCTCTAAAGTATTAAACTAATCACAGGCTAGCTCTTTAATCTTTGACCACTCACAGAGCAGATTAGTCTATTTTGACCAATGACAGGGAAGCTCAGTAAACATTGACAAATCACACAAGAGCTCAATCGTATTTACAAATTACAACCCACCTCAGTAGACGTACACCAATCACAGACCAGCTCCAAGGTATTGACTAATCATAGTAAGCTTAGTTAACATAGACCAATCACAGACCAGCTCCAAAGAATTGACCAATCACACGCCAGTTCTATAGTATTTAACAATTCACAGGCCAGCTCCACAGTATGAGACCAATCATATGTCAGCTTTACAATCTTTGACCAATCACAGGCAAGCTCAGTGAACATTGACCAATCACAGGGCAGCTCCATCTTAATGACAGACCAGCTCCAAAGTATGCCAGCTTAGAGGGAATAGAGATGACAGACTAGCTCCAAAGTATTGACCAATTACAGGTTAGTTCAATAATATTTAACCAATCACAGGCCAGCTCCATAGTTTTAGACCAATCATAGTCCAGCTCTACAATCTTTGACCAGTCTCAGGCCATATTAGTCTACTTTGACCAATCACAGACAAGATCAGTAAACATTGATCAATCACAAGGTAGGTCCATCTTAATGATGAATCACAGACGAGCTGCAAAAAAATTGAGCAATCACAGGCCAGTTTGATAGTATTTAACCAATCACAGGACAGCTTCATATTATTAGACCAATCACAAGTCCGCTCTTTATTCTTTGACCAATCAGAGGCCATATTAGTCTACTTTGGTCAATCACAGATAAGCTCAGTGAACATTGATCATTCACAAGCCAGTTCCATCGTATTGACCAATCACAGGCCAGCTCATTGGACACAGACCAATCAGAGACCAGCACCAATGTATTGAGTAATCCCAGGCCACTTTCATGGCAATTATCCATTCACAGGCCAGCTCTATAGTATTTCACAAATCACAGGTCAGATTAGTCTATTTTGACAAATCATAGGAGCTAGCTCCGTAGACATAGACCAATCACAGACCAGCTTCAAATGATGACCAATCACAGGCCAGTTCCATATTATTTAACCAATCACAGGCCAGCTCTACAAGCTTTGACAAATCACAGAGTAGAATAGTCCATATCGACCCATGAAAGGCAGGCTCACTAAACTCAGTGGCCGTAGTCCAATCAGAGACCAGCTGGAAGTATTGACCAATCAAAGGCCAGTTCCATAGCATTTAACCAATCACATGTAAGCTCTTTAATATTTGACCACTCACAGGGCAGAGTAGTCCTTTTTGACCAATGACCTGGAAGCTCAGTAAACATTGACTAATCACATGTGAGCTCCATCGTATTTACCAATCACAGCCCAGCCCAGTAGACATAGACCAATCACAGAACAGCTCCAAGGGTTTGACCAATCATTGGTAAGCTTAGTTGACATAGACCAATCACAGACCAGCTCCAAAGTATTAACCAATTACAAGCCAGTTCTATAGTATTTAACCCATCACAGGCCAGCTCAGTGATCATTGACCCATCAAAGGTCATCTTAATGACGAATCACAGACCAGCTCTAAAGTATTCACTAAGCACCGGCCAGATTAGAGAACATAGACCAATCACTTGCCAGCTCTACAAATTTTGACCATTTACAGAGTAGATAAGTCTATTTTGACCAATGAAAGGATACCTCACTGATAATTGAAAAATCACACATAAGCTCCATGGTATTGAAAATCATAGCAAAGCTCAGTGGACATGATAAAATAAAGACCAGCTTAAAGTACTAACCAATCACAGGCCAGCTCTAAAGTAATAAACCAATCACAGGCCAGCTCTATAATGTTTGACCAATCACAGAGCAGAACAGTCTATTTGACAATTCACAGGGGAAACTCAGTGAACATTGACCAATCACAAACTAACTCAGTGGACATAGACAATCACAGAACAGCTCAAAAGTATTGAGCAATCTAAGCTTAGAGGACATAGACCAATCACAAATCAGCTCCAAAGTATTCACCAATCAACATCCAGATTAGAGAACATAGACCAATCACACACAAAGAGACATCATATTGACCAATCACAGCCCAGCTCAATAGGCACAGACCAATTACAGACCAGCTCAAAAGTATTTAGCAATCACAGGTAAGCTAAGAGGACATAGACCAATCACAGACCAGCTCCAAAGTATTGACCAATCACAGGCCAGTTCCATAGTATTTAACCAATCACAGGCCAGCTCCATAGTGTAAGACCAATCACAGGTCAGCTCTACAATCTTTGACCAAGTACAGAGCAGATTAGTTTACTTTGATCAATGACAGGCAAGCTCACTGAACATTGAACAATCACACAAAAGCTTCATGGTATTGACCAATCACAGCCCAGCTCAGTGAACATAGTCCAATCATGGGCCAGCTGGAGGTATGGACCAATCAAAGGCCAGTTCCATAACATTTAACCCATTATAGGCCTGCTCTTAAGTATTAAACCAATCACAGGCCAGCTCTTTAATCTTTGACCACTCACAGAGCAGATTAGTCTATTTTGACCAATGACAGGGAAGCTCAGTAAACATTGACAAATCACACGAGAGCTCAATTGTATTTACAAATTACAACCCACCTCAGTAGACGTACACCAATCACAGACCAGCTCCAAGGTATTGACTAATCATAGTAAGCTTAGTTAACATAGACCAATCACAGACCAGCTCCAAAGAATTGACCGATCACACGCCAGTTCTATAGTATTTAACAATTCACAGGCCAGCTCCAAAGTATGAGACCAATCATATGTCAGCTTTACAATCTTTGACCAATCACAGGCAAGCTGAGTGAACATTGGCCAATCACAGGGCAGCTCTATCTTAATGACAGACCAGCTCCAAAGTATTCACCAATACAAGCCAGCTTAGAGGAAATAATAATAATAATACATTTAATTTTAGGCGCCTTTCTCTCACTCAAGGACACCATATAGTACATTGTAATGACACAGCAAAAACAATCAACATCAACAGAGGGTGGATATGGAAATTTAAGAAGTGTTACAATGAGAATGCAGTGTTAAACAGATGGGTTTTTAGAGAACATTTAAATTGTGAGAGAGTGTCTATGTTTCTAATAGTTGGGGGGAGAGAGTTCCAGAGATGGGGAGCAGAGCGACTGAATCCTCAACTCCCCATGGTGGTGAGACGGAAGGTGGGGACGGTCAGGTGGACAGAGGAGGATGATCTGAGTGAGCGAGAGGGGAGGGCCACATGGAGAAGATCTGGATGTCATCCGCATAACTGTGGAAATTAATCGAGTATTTGCGGAAGATTTTACCAAGTGGGACAAGGTAGATGATGAAGAGGAGGGGCCCCAGGACAGAGCCCTGGGGCACACCTGATGTGACAGAGGAGAGATGAGAGTTGAAGGTTTTGATCTGAATATACTGAGTGCGGTCTGACAGATATGAATTAAACCAGATTAGAGCTGTCTGAGTGATGCCGAATGCCGACGGAAGAAAGTCTATTGAGTAGTGTGGAATGACAAATAGTGTCAAAGGCTGCAGTTAAGTCCAGGAGGATTAGAACTGAAAGTAAACCAGAGTCAGCTGCCATAATGAGGTCGTTTGTGATCTTAATGAGGGCAGTTCAGTGCTGTGAAGAGGACAGAAGCCGGATTAGAAGTGTTCGTATAGGTTATTGTCATTGAGATGGGAGTGAAGTTGAGTTGCGACAGTTTTTTCTAGGATTTTGGAAATGAAAGGAAGGTTAGAGATTGGGCAAAGGTTATTGAAGTTAGTGGCGTCAGCACCAGACTTTTTCAGGATGGGGGTTATTGCAGCAGTTTTAAACGGGGCAGGAAATATACCAGTGGTGAGAGAAGAGTGAATGATATTAGTGATGAGAGGGATCAGTGAAGGGAGGCAGGCTTTGACTAATGGAGTGGGGAGAGGGTCCAACTGACAGGAGGATGCTTTTGATTTGAGGATGAGATCAGAAATTTCTAGAGATAGAAGGCAGCTGGAAAGAGGAGAGAGAGTTGACGGGAGGAGGAAGATCAGAGGCAAAAACAGAGATGGGTAGTGAGCTGAGCTGCTGGTGGACATTTTTGATTTTATCGTTAAAAAATGACATAATTGAGTTACATAGTTCGTTGGAGCATAGATGGAGAGGGAGAGAATCAGGTGCTTGGACAATATTGTTGTATAGTGAGAACAGTGATTTTGTGTTACCTTTTTGTGAACAGATTAGACCAGTAAAGTACATGGATTTTGTTCGAGTAATGCAGTCTTTGTACAGTAGCAGGTGTGGAGTTGGAGTTGAGGATGCGCAGGACAGGGTGAGATGGAAATTATTGACTCGCTGTGGCAACCCCTGAAAAATGGGATAAGCCGAAAGGAAAAGAAGAAGAAGTACAAAAGCAGGTGATTTTTGTACATTTCCTTATGAGTTGTAAGTCCAGTTTTTCTGAAGAGCCATTCAAGTCGCCAACCTTGGGCTTTCATGAGCCCAAGTTCAGGGGTAAACCAGGGGGCAGAGTGAACGAAGGAGACAGACCTGGTTTTAAGCGGAGCAAGAGAGTTGAGAATGAATTGTAGACCAGAATTGTAATGATTAACCAGTTCTTCAGGATGAGTTAAATTGTGGGTATCTAGGAGGGGCTGAATACTGGAGGAGAGAGTGTCCAAGTTGATGTCCTTAATGTTCCGGAATGAGATGAGACAGGGGAGCTTGGTGACAAAAAGAAGAAGTTTTATACTAAAAGAGATGAGAAAATGATCAGTTATAGAGATTTCTTCAGTTGTTATGTTGAAGGGAGAGACGTCTGAGCAGCAGATTAGATCCAGAGTGTGACCCTTAGTGTGAGTGGGAACCTTGGTAAACTGTTTGAATTCAAAGCTGTCCAGACAGGATGTAAAATCTTTGGTCAGAGGGTTGTTTATATTGTCCATGTGGATATTGAAATCCCCCATTATAATATTGTTAGGTGAGAGGGTGGAGAGGTGAGTGAGAAGAGCTGAGAAGTCCATGATAAACTGGGTATTAGGGTTTGGAGGACGGTAGACAGATGAAGGTGGGAATTGGTCCAGAAAGTTGACACACAGTGAATTCGAATTTGGAAAATGCAGGAGCAGGCGCCAGCAAGACTTTCCACTTCTCGCGGTAAAAAAGCGCGAGACCTCCACCTCGGCCGTTGTCACGGGGTTTACAGATGTAAACAAACCCCGAAGGGGTTGATTCGTTGAGTTGTGAGAAGTCATTGGGTTGCTGCCAAGTCTCAGTTAAACAAAGAAAGTTGAGCTTACGTTCAGAGAGGATATCTTGAATGAGATGACCTTTCCCGGTGAGAGACCAAATGTTCAGCAGACCGACGTTTACAGTGGAGTTGTCTACTCTGGCTGGCATGTTAGCCGACCGGGCTAAGCTGGCTAGCACACTGTGATCAACTCCCCACTCGAGAAGGGCAACGAGAGTTGGACCAAATCGATTTTATCGGGTTCGAGGTGTCTTCCTGGAAGATCCGACGAGATCCACGGTGGATGTATCTCCGGCGGAGCGGCGAAGTAGAGTCTGAGAGGAGATGAGATTCATCTGGTGGGGGTGCAGGCTTGCCGGGACGTAGCCGGAGGAGCTCCGCAGCGGTGTACTGCAAAATAGCCATAGCAGAGCAGACCAGAACCGAAACCTTAAGGTGGTTATGACCGTGAGACAGGAACGGTGGGAGATGCAGCAGGGACAGTGTAAAGAGCTAAAAGTTACAGGTGAGCGGCGAGGAGCAGCGACGAGCAGCAGCAGCCAGTAAGCGCCTGCGAACACTCGGTGTCCTTCTGTCACACAGAAGGACACACTTAGGTAGATGGTAGGTAGACAGACAATTGACTAATTACAGGTTAGTTCAATAGTATTTAACCAATCACAGGCCAGCTCCATAGTTTTAGACCAATCATAGTCCAGCTCTACAATCTGCAATCACAGGCCATATTAGTCTACTTTGACCAATCACAGACAAGCTCAGTGAACATTGATCAATCACAAGACAGCTCCATGTAATGATGAATCAGAGACAAGCTGCAAAAAATTGAGCAATCACAGGCCGGTTTGATAGTATTTAACCAATCACAGGACAGCTTCATATTATTAGACCAATCACAAGCTAGCTCTACAATCTTTGACCAATCAGAGGCCATATTAGTCTACTTTGGCCAATCACAGATAAGCTCAGTGAACATTGACCAATCACAAGCCAATTCCATCATATTGACCAATCACGGGCCAGCTCATTGGACATAGACCAATCAGAGACCAGCACCAATGTATTGAGTAATCGCAGGCCACTTTCATGGCAATTATCCAATCACAGGTCAGCTCTATAGTATTTGACAAATCACAGGGCAGATTAGTCTATTTTGACTTATTTTGACCTATTATCATAGGTGCTAGCTCAGTAGACATAGACCAATCACAGACCAGCTCCAAAGAAATCACATGATTATTGTTTTATAAACAATAACTGGTCCAGCTTCATAGCATTGATCATCACAGTCTAGCGCTATAGTATTTGACTAATCACAGGCCAACTCAGAGGATATAGGCCAATGACATACCAGCTCCAATGTATTGACCAATCACAGGCAACTTACACAGCATTTAACCAAGAACAGGCCAGCTCTATAGTATTTCTCAATCAGGGGTCAGCTATAAACTGTCTCTATGTGTTTTTCAATAAAGAAAACTACAAACAAGGATCTTAAAATAATTATCAATCAATATCAAATAGAACTAGTAGATGAATATAAGTATTTGGGGTGGTTTTGGATTCCAACATGAAATTCAATGCCCATGTTAAAAAATGATAAAGACCATTAAGACAAATATTAACTGTTTTTGCATGATTCGTCCATGTGTGTCCAATCAAGCTGCAAAAGTAAATCTGCATGCAATGATACTATCTCACATGGCATTCTTCTCAATTATCTGGGGCCAGGCCACAGCATCTACCACCAAGCCTTTAGTCTCACTATATAAACAGGCACTTAAACTTTTTGACCAAAAGCCAATGAAATGGCATCATTGTAAAATTTGAAAACATCCTAAATTTCTCATTTGCAAAAGCCGTTTTTAAGTGTCTAAATGGTCTTGCCCCTGAAGTCATGTGTAACAGCATTCATAAGTACACCAACGAGGGAGTCAAGACAAGGGCTGAAGTAAATGGAAACTGACTCTGGGACAGTCAGCCTTTGCTGTAAAAGCTGTTCATCACTGGAACGCTCTCCCACTGGAACTGAAATCGCAAAAAAACATCACACTATTCTCCACAAAACTAAAACCTGGTTAAAAGATGATCAACACTATAAACACTAAACTGCACAGGAGGTTCAAACACCTTTGAACAACAATGTAACAATGTAACTGTACTGTCCCTGTTAAATAAACATTTAAATAAAAAAAAAACCCTTGACTAATCACAGCTCAAATCAGTGGTAATTGGCCAATCACAGGCCAGCTCTTTAGTATTGGGCCTTTCACAGCTCAGATATTTGTTTTTTTTGACAATCACAGCAAAGATCTACAATTTTTGTAGATCTCTCCAATTTTTACCAATCACAGGTCAGCTCCAAAGTATTTAATATTTGTTAATTATCACTGACTCTGCCTCTGACTGATTATATCATTGACCTAACTTGATATTTGTTAATTATCACTGACTCTGCCTCTGACTGATTAAAGGTCACTGATCTGCCGGGTGATTTGTCAATCACTGTGCAACTGGCCAGTGATTGCTCAAAAATCAGTGATCGTCTCTGTGGTCAGGCATTGGTCAAAAAGTGACTAATGCCTGGCCTCTGGTAGGTCAAAATCTGAGGAACTGGCCTTTGCTCTCTCAGACACTATGGAGAGGGCAAATGATTGGTTGAAGATCACTGATCTCCCGAATTGCCAAGGACTGTAAAAGATTGGCAACAATCGAAGCCAGATCATATGTCTTTGACCAGTCACAGTGCAGATCAGTGAGCTTTGTTCATTCAAAAGGAAGCCCCATAGCACTTCACCAATCCCAGCTGCCTAGAAAAAGTTTGTCCCCCCTTTCTGAGACAACAGTAAGGGGGAAAGAGACAGCTAATAAAAATAGTGAAGCCAACAAAGTCATCCGTCGATTAAATGATCCATTAACTGTATTTTTTGTGCTATCCTGTCTAGGAGCACTACTGCTCAGCTTTGCTGGGTCTTGGGAGACATACAGGGGTGCACTTCGTAGTTCTCAGCGTGTTCACACCTGAACCGGGCACAAGACCGGGACCTGGAAGATCTAGTCAGCTAAACATTGAAGTTAAGTGCTCCTTTTTGTTACCTACAGCTCAGGGATAGCAACAGGAAAGTTTGATTTCAGCTGAAATGTCTGGGGTTCCCGGGGGGCCAGCGGCGCCCAAGTCAGGTCCAGGGCAAAGCCTGGTGGGGGGATCTGAGGTGGGGAAATCTTTATGCATTTTTACACCCATTTTTAAAGCAATTAAGGCATTATTTTCCTGAAATTAATATTAGGAAAATATCAATAAAATTCCAAAACATTCAATGAAACATTCAACTTTGGGGTTTCCGATTTGGCAAATGGCGGACTAGACGTGAAATCAGATGCTCCCAGTCATTAAAGTGATTATACTTTTCAAAGCCAAAATTCAAATTAATAGCCAAAGGAGGAATTAATAAGGCTAAGAAACAGAAAAGAAACAAAAAGAGCGAGGAAAAATGGGAAATAAAAAAGAAGACGACGTCGAAGACAAAACAAGTGTAGATGACATGCTAGCTAGCATGAAGACCGGCTTCAATGGCGTGGGTATGCAAATTGAGTACAATAGAGAGGACAATCGAAAAGAAATTAAAGACATTCAAGAAGCATTCAAAACATTGGATGTATGCTCAGACAAGAACTTGCCACTTTTCAGGAAGAGATAGGTAAACGATTCGAAACTATAGACATGGGTATGGAAGCGCAAGGCAAAGACATTAAAGATCTACAAGATCGCTGATGGAAACTGAAGAGTGGAATACAGATTTGAAAGAAATTCTTGCCTCCTCTTTAAAGCAGCAAAGGAAGTTACGGGAGAAAATGACAGACTTGGAATGGAGATCGAGAAAATAATATTTTAAGAATTTGGGGAGTTGTTGAGGTCACGGAGAAAGAGTCAACACTAATGTTTGTTGAAAGGCTGCTCCGTAAAAAGCTTAATATCACAATAGTAAGACAATAGCTTACAAATACAACGTGCCCATCGAGTGAACGCATCCAAGTCAGCTCGAAGTAAAAATCCTAGAGCGATCATTGTCAACTTCCTGCAATTCCAACAGAAGGAGGATATCCCCAATAGAGCATGGAAGACCAAAATCGAGATGATGGAAAGAGAGTGACTTTTGATCACGACTATGCAGTGGAGGTGGCTGCGAAGCGCCGCGACTACGCGGGGCTGAAGCGAGTTTGAAGGACGAGGGGATTTCGATTCCAGTCTCCACATACGGCGCTAAAGATCCACTGGCAAGGGGGCCAGTGAATGAAGGAAAAGGGATTACAGGTACACGGACTGTCGGGCAAGAGCCGACATTGCCAGAACTGCAGCTCGAGACAACGTTCAAGTGGCGCAGAGTAGGAGACAAGGCGACAGACATAGCCGAAAGAACAAGGAAGCAACTGAGGCGATTCTCTTAGAGTAATTGGGTGGAGAAGACCAGAAAGTTCAATGGACAGTCCCAAATCCCAAGTATGCCCTCTGAATTTCTAAATACTATTAAACAAGCCACTCTGACTGCTGGATTTTCTATTATTGTTATTATTCTTCTTTGAAAGTCATGTAAGTAAGTCTTCCCTATTACTGCTAAGGCTGAGGATGGGCTGTAGGGCTACCTACTAATTTGTTTTAAAATGAACATTGAAATAACTACATAAATACTTGTTTAGTCTTCAGAATATTTTTATCTACTAAATTGAGGTTAAATTATTCCCATATATACTAGCCTAGATTGTTTGGCGTTGGAGACGAAAAAAAAAAATGCTGTAAGACTGGGAGTGATGGTTTCTAGAAGTTGGACACTTTTAGCGTGAACGGAGGACTTCAGTTTGGGGTAGTTTTCCATCGCTAAGGGGGCCCTCTGAGGAGAGGATTTCCCCGCACCCCACCAACAGGGGACATGGGGAGACACAACTATCCCCAACATGAAACGGAGGCTCAATTTTTTTGTTTATTGTTATATAGTTAAAACAGCTGTTGCTGATGTACTTTTTGTTTTGGAGTTAAGCTTATGGGCAATGAAAATGTATATTGGGGAACTGATGTATAATGCAACATGAGGGTGTTAAGATGGTATCACTGAATGTGAATGGGTTGAGTAGTCCATTTAAGAGGGGAAAGATTATGGCTAAATTTAGAAAAGAAAAATGCCATCTGATTTTTCTGCAGGAAACGCATTTGTTCATAGATGAACATGAGGAACTGAATGTCATGGAGAAGAACATGAGGAACTGAAGATCATTGGATATCATAATACATTTTATAGCACCTACCACAAACACAATAATAGAAGAGGAGTAGACATATTGATAACAAACGCAACTAAATTTGAACTTAAACTCAACTAAATTTGAACTTCAACAGGAAAAGCGTGATAAAGAGGGAAGGTATATAATGGTAAAGGGTAAATTGGAGGGACAAAAAGTTACACTTCTCAATGTATATGCACCTCCAGACAGCGAGAAAAACTTCTTTAAGACCCTATTTGACCTCATTACTGTAGACCTAGAGGGGCTTTTAATATGTGGAGGGGACTTTAATACAGTGTTGAACTACAACCTGGATACAACAAGCACCAAAAAGAATAAGATGCAACTGGCTGAGTTGGGACTAATAGATGTCTGGAGAGGGACAACACACATTTTTCAGACCCACACCATATATATTCAAGGCTAGCTTACTTCTTTATAACAAAGGAAGATCTATATAGGGTAAAGGATTGTACAATAGGGGTAGCAGATCTATCAGATCATAATGCACTTTACCTGACAATAAAATTACATACAAGAAGGAGGACTATAGTGTGGAGGATGAACGTTGGGCTACTGAACGATAAACAACTAGGAGAAAGAACAAAGGAAGTTATAAAAAGGTATATAGATAATGATAATGGTGAAGTAGATCTAACCATTCTTTGGGATGCACTCAAGGCAGTTATTAGGGGGAAGTTAATGGCATATAGAGCAATTCACAAGGCAGGCAAAGTAGCATATTATGAGACACATATTGATCGCTTATAAGAATTAGAGGAAAAACACAAAGCTAAAGGTGATCCAGAGATACTCAGACAACTGAAAGAGACAAAGACTAAAATTGATGAGACATTATTGACAGAAGTGGAAAAGAAGGCAAGATTCATTAAACAAAGTTACTATATATATATACCAGGTGGGCCAGCAGATTACTGGCTAGGCGTATAAGGAAACAACAAGCATTGAACACAATATACAAAATTAGAGACCCGCACACAAACAACTTGATAACTGGACCAGGTGGAATAGAAAGAGTATTTAGGGATTATTACCAAACTTTATATACACAGCCACCAATGGCAGGCAAACAAGAAATGAGAAACTTTCTAGATGGGCTGGATCTACCTTCAATAGGAGTAAAACAAAATGAACTGTTGACTCAAGAAATCATAGCAGAAGAAATGGAAGGGGCAATCGCTAGGATAAAGAACAATAAATCCCCTGGAAGTGATGGATTCCCCTCTGAAGTTTATAAAACATTTAGACAACAGTTAAGCCCTATATTGCTGGCTTCATTTAGATACACAATTGAAAAAGGGAAGATCCCACCGTCATGGAAGGAGGCCATTATTACGACTATACCAAAGGAGAGAAAGGATAAAGAACAATGCAGTAGCTATCGACCGATTTCAGTGCTAAATGTAGACTACTAGATGTACACCTCAATACTCTCTAAGAGGTTTGAGACATTCATGACTGATATTATAGATGAAGATCAGACTGGCTTTATTAAAGGACGACAGACACAGGACAATATTAGAAGTATGATTCACATTGAGGCCCAACATACTAAAAAAGGTGCCGTTTTAGTTAGTGTAGATACTGAAAAAGCTTTTGACAGCGTAAACTGGAGTTATCTATATATGGTGTTTTGTTTTTTAAAGATTTGGTTTTAACGAAAAATCTGTTAGTTGTATTAAAGTGCTATATCATGAATTGTCTGCTAGAATTAAGGTGAACGGAAGTCTCACAAAACCATTCCACCTGGGGAGGTCTACAGGACAAGGGTTTAGTCTCTCCCCAACTCTCTTTGCTATATTCATAGAACCATTAGCACAGGTGATAAGGCAAAACCAGGACATCATAGGGGTCGAGATAAAAGATAGAGAACACAAGGTAGGACTATTTGCAGATGACGTGATGGCCTATTTGGAACTACCCAATAGATCTTTACTGCATTGAACCAACTGAAGGGATATGGATATTATTCAGGATATAAAATTAACATTAACATTAATTATGCACCAATGAAAGAATTAAAAGATATATATAAAATTAAATGGAATTCAGAAACAATTAAATATTTGGAGTAAACATCACAAAGGGAATAGAGAAGTTATATAAAACAAATTATACTCAGATTAATGAGGAACTCAGACAAGACATACGTAGATGGTGAATGTTACAGTTGGATCTTAGCTCAAGAATAGAAATAATTAAGATGAATGTATTACCAAGACTATTGTATTTGTTCCAAACTTTGCCAGTAATGATTCAACAGAAACAGTTTATAGAATGGGATAGATGGATTGCTAGGTTCATTTGGGCGGGTAACAGGCCACGGATAAGATATTGCACCATGCAACTCCCTAAAGACAAAGGGGGCATGGCAGTACCAAAATTGCAAGACTATTTTTATGCAGCACAACTCAGGGCAGTATATTGATGGTGCAATGAAGAATACATAGCCAGATGGAAAGACATTGAGATGAAAGAAAGGGCCAGTCCACAGTCCAAACTATTCTAGCAAGAAGAAGTCCAGCTGAGCCCAATAAGCAAATTCACATTGGAGATTTGGCATTTGATAATAAAAAAATATTCATTGCAGGCAGAAATAAAGATCTTGAGGTGGATATCCCATGACAATAGATTTAATCCAGGGTTAGGTGATACAGGCTTTGAGAGGTGGGCACAAAGGGGAATTACAGCTATGTGCACACTTGTTGAGGGAGGGGAAATGAGGAGCGTTCAAGTTTTAAGGGATACACACGGGTTAGCGGCAAGGGAACTATATACATATTTTCAGGTAAGAGACTACTATTTAAAGGAAATTAAAGTAAAAGAACCGAGGGAGCAGAATGTGATTATTAAAACAATCACAAATGCATATGAAGGAAAAACATGTAGAGTAATCTCAGCGCTATACCAAGCTATTGGTGCTAGTGAAGGTAAGTCAACTATGCACATTAAAGAAAAATGGGCATAGAACATCAACAATGGGTTCAAGAGTATGGCGAGAATTTGGGTGGAAGAACCTTTCTTCATAACACCAAAGATGGAAAATATACACCGCATAAAAGCTTATGTTGGAGACTATGTGGGCAGGCAGAAGCAGATCATGCTCATCTCTTCTGGAAATGCCAAAAATTAGAAACGTATTGGGAGGGAGTATGGTGCAAACTGAAAAAAATACTCGAATATGAGATACAAAAAACATCTTTGGTTCTGTATTTGGGATATATACCACAAGACGAGGTCCAAGGAAAAGATGTATACCTGCTTAAAGTATTACTTGCAGCTAGCCGAAAAGCAATTACAAGAGTATGGTATAAGGAAGACCCCCCAACTTTAGAACAGTGGCTCAATATTTTGGAAGAGATTTATAGCATGGAAAGGCTGGCATACATTTTTAAAATGAGAGAAGAACAATTTGGAAAGAAATGGGAGAAATGGTTTTGGTACAAGGAGGAAGATGATACCACTGATTGAATGATAAATAGGACTGACTTGATTGTTTACATCTACAACAGTAGATTGAGGGGACCGATAAGCTGTTTGTACTTTATCTATTACATTTTATTTTTATTGTCTATCACAATATGTTTTTCATATGTTGTTTGTTGGATGAAAAAGATCTAATAAAAAACAAAGTTTAAAAAAAAAGAAACATTCAACTTTACTGAATATTCACATTTTCACATCCTGAACAACCAGAATTTAAGCTATAAATTCAATCCAATAATTTCACTTCTTGAAATAATTCACTTAAAGAATGTCATTTCTTATTTTCAAAAAACATGTCACACTTTTAATGCACAGTTCCATGACAAAAAATTGCAATAAAGGATAGTTCTTTCATGTCCCATTTCCACATTTCTGAAAATATGACCCAATCTTCCAATGTCACATATCATATTTAATTCATGTATAATGCACAATGCACAAAAGATCAGATCTGAGCTTTTTTACAGCCACAGTCAGAACAATGGCAAATTTCAAATACTGTGAGATGTGTATAAGAGACAGATCTAAGACAGTTGAAAGTACAGCAGTCACACGGTTCAATTCAAAGTTTTTTTCTTTTTTGCAGCCAGCTCTAATAATCTCTTGATTGCTTACCTCTTCATGTCTTTGGTGGATTCTATATTTAGTAGCCAATCACAGCTCAGTTTACTAAATGCCTCATAAGTTTTACTTCGGGCTTTAGCAAGAACAAGACAGATGAACATCGTTTTTTTCGACACAATTTTGACGAGAAAATGACCATATCCTTGGTGACAGCCATAAATATAGGTACCTCAACCCCCCT